>JANHFR010008672.1:30233-41194 GCA_032468015.1 Mimophis mahfalensis | reverse complement strand
TTTATCCAAAAAACTTTAACTTTCTTGCACATCCACCAGACATGGTAATACGTAGCATCTTCACAGTCACACCTCCACAGGATGTAATATTTTGAGGGGGTCTGAGACCCATAGAGTGGGTGGGCAAGACTAGATTTTGTGACAAATTTGGGGGATTTTTTAAAACTGTAATAATGCTTGACAAAGCATTTGAGTAAGATATGTGATTTTATACACTCTCACTCATATGCTTTCCTGTAGTTTTGTAATGCAGTTTACATCTATTACTACCTTAAAATTCCATCTACATTTTATCTCACTGATTATATTTATAAGGCCAGTGGCATGCAACTTTAAAACAATTATAAATACAAAACAAAACAAAACAGGCATCCAGAAGAAAACTGCCAGCCTCTGAAAAGAACCATAGAAAACACAAGGGGCCTGATACTTCTTCCAGCCCAAGGCCAAGCAGAAGAACCACCCTTTAAGGGATCTTTTAAATGGGGGTGGAGGTTGGGGGTCAAGCCTCTGAGCCGATTTTGTCCCAGAGAGCAGAGAGGGCACTTCAGGAAACTTCACTTTTAGTGCTAAGCAATCATGATTAGAGGTGGCTTCTGCTGCAATGGGGCCACAGATGACTCACCCTTGGAGCAGATAGTTTTGTTGGAAACTGACCTTTCCAATTAAAATAATCAAACAGCAAGTTTTTGGCGGAGAAATCTACCTGAGGGTCTAAAAAATAGATATACTAAACCATCTGGTTCTAATGTTAGGTGTATAATCCTATCACCAGTATCTCTTTTTTCTAGAGAGCAAAGAGACTAAAGATGCAAGTTTAGAACAGTCAGAAGAGATCCTGGAAATAGCAAAAAGGTAATTATTCTCATTTTTTATTAATTTTTTTTTCAGTTGTCAGTACTTGAAGCACCCAGATTTAGCTGGATTTTTATAAATGCAAGCTTAAACTAAAGCAAGAACAATTCTAGAGGAATCATTGAACACAGACAAGGATTTGTGGGAAGGGAAAGTAGCATATTCATTCACCTAAATCATTAAAGGTAATTTAAGACATTGTGTAAATAATATCACACTGAAACTGCAATAAAGGAAACAATAAAAAGATAGCCTTTTTCTGTTTCAAGTTTTTAAAATCCTGATTAAACAGTATGGGGAAGGTTTTCACTTAAAAATATTTCAGGTTTGTACCCAGGGATACATAAAATCTTATATAACTGATAAAACAAAATTTAGGTTAGTTTATTCTGTGGCAAGTTGATAGCTGACAAAAGGAAGATCAGCAGATGATCCTTTAAATCAGAGGTCTCCAAACTTGGCAACTTTAAGACTTGTGGACTTCAACTCTCAGCTTGGCTGAGGAATTCTGGGAGTTGAAGTCCACACATCTTCAATCTGCCAAGGTTGAGAAACACTGCTTTAGGGAATGCCATCAGTTTAGGGCCCACAGAAACTCCAGGGCATCTCATTCCAGAGGGCCAGCATAGCCCCACAGTCAGAATGCCTATTTCCTGAGTCTCAGTTGATAGACTGAATCCTTGGGGGAATGAAACTTCAGTAGCAAGATCATTCATTTGTATCACTTCACAGACTTCTCCGGGTATGTTTTACCTTGTTTTTTTGTATATGGAGTTGTTGGCCGGGAAAGGATTTGGATCTGAATGAATACAGCATTCTGGCTAAGTGTTTGTGCTCTCTGGAGACTTATGTAGCATAGTAAATATATATCATTTAACATTTTAGGTGATATAAAATCTATCTTCGTTATGGCTATATCAACCCAGTGTTAGTTGGATGATACTAGAAGATAAATCACTGGTGAAAAAATTACTTGAATTGTATTCTCCAGTTTCTAGCCTGCTTACAAGAAAACCTAGCCAATACCTTATCTTTGGTAAGCTAGTATAATAAGTAGGTGGTATGCAAAAGATGTTTATTTCCTTCTAGAAATAAAGATAACTTTTATGAAATCTGCCTGTCAAACAAAGAACTGCTAAGCAAGAGGGAGAGATAGTAACAGCTAGCCAGAGAGAGCATCGAGTGTTAAAGTAATAATAAATATTATTTATTAAAGAAGATGGGAGATTTATAATATATATAATTACTTCTTAAACCATTATAGAATGTTGGGGTAGCTCAGAGGACTAATAGCAAGGAATTTGTTTATTAAATAGCAAACAAAATGGATCATATTAAATAATGATGAGGATGAGGATGAGGATGAGGATGAGGATGAGGATGAGGATGAGGATGGTGGTGGTGGTGGTGGTGGTGGTGGTTTGAGTAAATGTATTTGCTTGTCTTGAAATACTTAGGAACAAGATACGCAATGTGCTCAGCCACTTGGAAGATCAGTGTTAGACCCAAGACTTGAGGACAGAGGAACCATTCCTTATAACTCAGGGGTATCAAACCCACATCATCATGGTGGCATCACGTGACGTATCTGGATTTTTTCCCCTTCACTAAACTGGGCGGGGGCATGGCCAGCTTATGATGCATCCGGCCTGCAGGCCAGGAGTTTCACAGCCTGTTATAACCTAAGGAATCAATTAGCATTAAACCAGGATTACATAGTCCAGACTCCATCCAAAAGCCATAATACATACATCACACACAATACAATAAAAGAGCATTAAATATATGAGGTTTGTGATTATTGGAGGTTGAGGTTTTCTCTGGGTGCATTTGAATGTTGATAAGATTGAGAATTTAACCTAAGCAATGATTAGTATACCAAATTTTATACACAGAACATGTTCTAGAACATTACATGTTCTATGTCAGACAGGAGATTTATTCAGAGGTAATACCTTAAAGGGATCAGCAAAGTCTAGCACCTAGCTAGCTACTTCCTACCAGCAATAACGTTAAAGGGGAGATGGTCTGTATGCGCATATCTGGAAAGGAAAGCAAAAAGAGGTGACCTCAGATTAGCAATCTAATAGCAAAGAGAGGTAACATTCCTTAACTTTTGAATTCCTTCTCTAAAACTACATCTTACTGCCCCCATGTGGTCAGTAGATCATGAAGAGTCAATGCCATCAGATTAGGATCTCCAGCACTAATACCTCTCTTTCATTAAATTAATCCAAATAAAAATGAGTTGGGGGAAATGTCCATTTTCATCCAACTCATTTTAAGAAATATGTTCCATCCTGCATGCCACTCAACAAAGACAAATGCTGTCAGCCCAAATAGGACAATGTGATCTAACTTGTCACTGAGCTGATAGTTCTGTTTGGAGATCTTTCTTTTTGCTTACTAGAGAAAGAGCACTTTACAACACTTTTTTTGTGAAAAGCTCAACTTTTTTTCCCCAAAATGTCTTGGAATAACAATAGGTATCATTTCAGACACAATATGGAAATCAATCAACACAGTTGCTCTTTGCTTTTGCACTGGGGGCAAAAAATAAAAAATAAAACCTCATAAGAAACTCCTTTGTTATTAACAGTGCCAGTAATAAGATGCATCCTGTGATACTGTTGAAGTTACCCCTCAAGAGAAATTCAGTCAAATGACCTCCCAACACCAGGGCAAGGGGTCTGAGAGGCCATTGGAACCCAGCTGTAATCTAGCCACATAGTCTTGACCACTTTAAGTAGCATCAGCTTGTCAGCATCTCCAACAGAGTTTGGTTGCAACTCCATCATTCATGCATGTGATTCCTGAGAAGCCAGTAGGTTAGGTGAGAGACAGTCCCAAGAATAATATGTGAAGTCTATTCCCTTTCTCCATCTCTCACAATTTGCCTTATTGATCAAAACAGCTCACAGCTGCAAACCTGTGATATGATCTTGCCTGGTTTGAACCACAGCAACAAGATGAAAACTAATCTCTGAATTTTAGGGATTATTTTTGCTTGACTTGGGCATCTGTCATCACAGATTAACCAAACGCATCTGTAGTTATTGGGGAAAATGTTTGTGATTAAATGGCTTTACTTCTGTCATGTATACTTTAGTGAGAATATATATCCCTCAAAACTGAACTCCTGTTTAAGCTACCTGTAAGAGGCAGAACTGACCACTGCTGGCACCGAAGTGGCTTGGGCTTTTAAGACACATGAAACTCCCTTCTCTGCATTATGCCAATGCCACAGGCAACGTTTACTTCACTACTGTCCATCGACCAGCCCAAGATGAAAGGTCAAGAAGCATGATTAGTTTTTACCTAGCCATCCTTTTTTTCCCCACTATCTAGGAGGGCAAGAAAGATTAGAGAGTTTCCTGCATCTGAGGGAATTGCAATATCAGTTAAATAAAAAAGTTTAAACCACTAAGGCACATTAGTCCTAAAAATGTTTTAGATAATTTATTGCAGAAACCAGTGGGGAGGACATGCAAGATTTGCTGTAGCAGCAATCATTTGGATTCATACATCATGGCAAGCTTTCATTGGTTTGAACTATGGATTGCTGAATGCACCGTAATAGCTGGCTTCCTTCTTAGCTATGATTTACAACCTATAATATCCGGGTTTGTAAAGTTGCTAAGCCCCAAACCAGACAGACTACCATACATTTTGCTTAAAATGTACGCACCCAGCCTGTAAGTACTTTCATCAGGGTCCAGCATGGTGTTCTTTCCCTTTTTGTCTGTCTTGAAGCTCCAGATAATAGCATGTCACTGGATTTCTGATAGCCAACAGGCTTCAGCCTGCTCAGAATTAGAGCTGATCTTCTGCCATCCATAAAGCCATGTGGTTCAAGATAATAGATATGTTACATCTTCCTATGCAAATGTGTTTGGACAGTGAAAGCCATTTCATTGAGGTTAGCAAGATGCAAAGGCAGATAAAAGTCTCCTAGGTGATGTGATAGTAATATGGAAGATCTATGAAGGTTTTCAGTCACAGAGACTGAAGACTCTAAAGGAACTATCAGTCAAATAAAAGCAATGACATTCAAGGGTAATTTTAAATGACATAAGACCAAGCTGCCTAGGTTCTGGATAAATAAACACATATCTTCAAGGCTGATTTAGCCATTCTTTTCTTGATAAGTATGGTACATTTACTACTGTGGCAAATGAATGGAAAAAGTGGGATCTTTGTCAAGCAGATTGTTTCTTAATAAACAGATGTTTTCAGGGGGGTGGGAAGAAAAAGCGATCCATATTAAATAAAGGAATCAATTAAGTTGGGCCAATTGATGATTAACGAAAAGTATCCCAAGAAGTAAGTGGCAATGAAGTATTAAATCTTGGACAAAACTGTTCCCTAATGAGAGTCATGTCTCACTTGGAGAGGGTGAATCTTCACTGCCCTCCAGTGGCTCTTCAGCTGAAGGTAAGCTTGTCTTCTACTCTACTACTGCCTATCAGCCTCTCCTGCTGGAAAGGCCTGATGTTGCTAGTAAAGAGATAACAGACAGACTGATTTAAAGGAATTGCTAACCTTATGAAATTAAAGCTATTCACCTCATTCTTACACCGTGGATTTCCTTACATTTCTGAAAGGCCTACAGGCCCAGTTTTGGATTGACAAACTCTTGACAGAGCTAATGTAGTTCCAAGTTTCTTTGAAGGCTCAAATTATTACTTATTTTCTCCAAAAAAGATCAGGTCAGATTTACAGAGGTATATAATGATACGATAGATAGATAGATAGATAGATAGATAGATAGATAGATAGATAGATAGACAGACAGACAGACAGACAGACAGACAGACAGACAGACAGACAATTTGGTTTATAGATCTGTAAGATATGTTGTGGCCTTTTTTGCCCCAGCTGAATACTTTGCATTTGAGGGGGGATTTTTATAATTCATTCCAAAATAATTTGGGGCAGTTTTTAAATCCAAAATAAACAATTAGTCAGTTCTCCTTTCAAGGTTATAAAAACTCGTTCTCTCATTGAGGAGTGAATAAGAGAATCAAATAACTACTTCCTAGCCCTGGGTGACAAAGTAACTGAGAGTGGCAGTTCTGTCAATACAGCAGAACTGTGACATGGCAAGGGCTAGCAGGTGGGAGAAGTTCATTTTGTTGGAGGGCTCTCTGAAGCCACAGGTTTAGAGGGCTTGCTCAGCTGTAATGGATATCACAAAACTACTTGTTTTTAAAAGCACACATAAACAGCAAGACATTAAATGCTCCAATCAATAAACCGATGGATGAAGCACAGAATTGGCAGTAAGAAGAAGATGGGGAATTAAAGGAATAAAAATGAGCAGGAGCAAAAGGAAGGTGAGGTAAAGAGAGGGAAAAAAACAGTTAAGGCAGAGATTTCTCTCCCAAACAGTATGATATTGTTCAAACCAGTGGTAATCCACTGGTTTCAGCCAGAATCAGACTCTTTGTCACTGTTCCATTGCTGTGATTGTGCAGCACACCAGTGTGGCCAGGAGGAGTTTTGCATGAAGAACTGGGAGGGAAGGGCTCTGAGAAATTAAATGGGGTGCCTTAACTCTTATACTTCAAGAATGGCAAAGCATGTTGCTTATGAACCTCCTTCAGCTACAGCTGCCTATAAATTCCTGCTAGTTTGAGATACAAAGTTCATAAATGTTTATTTATATATGTACTTATTTCATTCATATGTCACCTGATCCTGAGCAATTTATGAAGTGTAAAAAAAATCTTTAAAAATTAAAACAAGGCAACATGAAACAAAGAAGAGCAAAATTGCAAAGATAACTAACCCAAATGAGAAAAAAGGAAAAGTTGACAATTGCTTCTGGAATTTCAATAGAATGCCAAGTGCTACATTCTGGATCTCTTGAAGTGGGTGATCTTCAAGGACAGATTTGGGTGATCTTCAAGGACAGATTGAAGGAATAAGATAAACCCTAAAACAAGCACATCAGAGTTCATAGACAAAGAAGAAGAGTTCAGATGGACTCAAAATTAGTTGAAGAGCCACACCTAAAGAATGTTTGTTCCACTTCACCTTGGATGTTATTTAGCAGAGTGTCATTGAGCTCTGTCCTAGGCCCTGCACTGTTCAACATTTTTATCAGTGACTTATAGTTGAGGGGAAGTAAAATTAGAACGTATGGCTAACATTTCAGAGGAGAGAGAGAAAGCTAAAAAAGATGTATAGTAGATAGGGTTGAGAAATGGATTAAAATGAACAGGATAAAATGTAACTGAGATAAATATAAAATTCTGCATCTGGATAAGAAAAGACATAAAAGTTAAATAAAATTGGGAAACCTGTGTTATTAGACATGAACCAACATTGTTTTGCAGCTGCAACAAAGACAAATGCTTTCCCGGGATATATTAACAAGTATTGTTATTGTTGATAGTTGTGAATTTATGTCCAACCCATTGTGACCCCATGGACAACGTTCTTCTAGGCCTTTCTGTCCTCTACCATCCCCCAGAGTCCATTTAAGCTTGCACCGACTGCTTCAGTGACTCCATCCAGCCACCTCGTTCTCTGTTGTCCCATTCTTCTTTTGCCCTCAGTCTTTCCCAGCATTAGGCTCTTCTCCAGTGAGTCCTTCCTTCTCATGAGATGGCCAAAGTATTTGAGTTTCATATTAACAGGTATACAGAATCCAAATCATGGAAAGAAAATATTCCATTCAATTCTGCTCTGTTTATACCTCACTATATTTATTACTGGATACCAGTGTTCAGGTAAGAAACTGAAATGAATTCAGAGGATGTTTACAAAGACAGTAAAGTCTGGAAACCAAATCCTGTGAGGAACTATCAAAGGCATGGGTAGGTTTAATCCACAGAAGAAATGGCTGCAGGAAGATGTGATAGCTGTCCAAGTATCAGAAAGGGTGTCACATAAAAAAAGAGAATGGACTATTGATTGTCCCAGGAGCAAAACAGAACCAATGGATAAAAACGCTCATAGGAAGAATTGTTTGAAGGAAATTCAGGCAAGATATCAAGAAGCTGTCAGAAGCTTCCTCTATGCAGAGAAGATTCTACACTAAGCAGGGGGTTGGACTGGAAATCTTTATGATACCTTTCACTTTTATAATTCTACATCCTATGGAAATATTTTAAAAACCTTCTAAATGCAGTCCTTTCCACATATATAATCAGCTGGACTGCTGTTCAGCCCTCTGCTATAGAGGCTTATGTCACACGTTTTGCTCTTAACCTCCCTATGAGAGCAGTTGGCATAATTATAGGAACAATATTTTGGTTCCATTATGGGTCTAAATTTGCTAGGATCTCAGGCCATCCATTAGCCATATTTTAAGTCAATGGATAATGGTTGTGGGGCTTTTATAATTTCCTGGGGCTACAATTCACAGTATATTCAGCAGCATGGGAAATGTCATCTGAACACATCTGTGTAGGCACCAGCTTTGAAAATGTTCCCCTTCGTCCAGTCAAAAAACAATAGGCTGAATGAGATTATCAATTCTCAGTTTTGCTAATATATTTTATACAGGTTGCCTCCAAAATGATTATTAAGTAACAATCATCAGTTTCATTTGCATTTATTTAAAGAGATGTAAGACAGTGCTTTTATTTATTTATTTGCTTGTTCATTTATTTATTGCTGATAAATGTGCGGCTGAGAGATGTTCACTAGGTGAATTATCTATTCAGCATGTTAAGCTAATAAAATTGCCAAATTGCTTCTTTAATCTTAATATTGGCATATAGGCAACATAAAGAACAGAGATGGACATATCTAAGGATGGCTGGACTATGGAGTGCTTATCACAGCAGGAATCCAGATTATCAATCAAATAAATAAATAAATAAATAATATCGGTACAGCACACTTGCTCAGATAACATGCTACAGGTCAACATCCAGAAACCTGGCTGGCACAAGAAACCTTGAATGTTTAGTCTTTGACTGTCTGTAGCCCAGATAGACAGCATCAAAATCAAAATCAGCACCTTTATACAATAGAGGAAGGAAACAACTTAGGAAAAAAGGGATAGAAAATAGGGAAGTACCTTTAACCTTGGGCCAGTCACGCTACCTTGAACATAGTAAGAAGACAAGGGAAAACCATTTCCAAAAATGTTGCCTAGAAAACTGCAGGGACTTGCCAACAGAATTATTAGGAGTGAATCTAGCTAAATGGCAATAAACCAACAACCCCCAAACCCCTTAGAATTGGGTCTTCCAGATAAGAAATATAGGATGTCATGGATTGAATTTGAGTTTATCTCTGCACAAAATCTCTATTAGATAATTGTAAAGAAGGACAGCCCAGATTTTTTCATACTTATTCTAATTCTCTATTTAGCTTTTGTTTCTGGAACGAAGTTTAAAAATAGTCACCATGTTCCAAATACATGTGTCAAAGATTTCAAAATGATAAATCCATCATTTCCAATTCTCACGCCAGTTCATTTTTTCTTCCATCATTAACTTGGTTGTGTCCTATTTACACATTCCTTTAATAAAATCTTTCCCTGAAATTTTGCACAAAGCTCCACACACATTTCTCCCGATATGCTTTTTTGCTAGTCTTTCTAATATAATACAGATTTACTATATTTTGTGCTTACTTTCTCTTTCATATGCACATATTCATGCACTTTTTCCATTGCAGAACTGCATAATAAATGTGGGAAAGTGTAAATATAAAAAATCTGCATTTTGGTTTACATATGGGTATAATGTATATATAAGTAAAGTGCATGTTAAGCTGCAAGCTAAATTGGCTCTAAAGCTGATCATAATGCCTCAAAAGTCCTTATTTCATCCACCTCAAATAGTAATGGTGCATAGGTAGTAGCAAAACCATCACAGGAAGCTATTATTTGCAGTTTTGCAATTATTGTATAGTCATTCATACCATGCAGTGAAGTGATTGATGGGTGGATCTTTGTGACCAATTCTTTCACTTGCTAATCTGATCTATTTGTGAGTTCCTTGTTTATTTTGAAACTTGTTTGAATCCAACAATTTGTGACCTGCTATTATGAGCCTCATATGAAGAGTTAAACATTGAGTTCTATCTGAACTGTATCAAATGTCTTGTATGAGAGCCAAGACTGTGAGACATCATGACTGAACATTGGATTCATGTCCTTTTCCCATTCAGGCTTGGGGTTTTCCCAAAACTTCACACGTGCATGTGGGGGGTCGTGTATGCATGCATGGGGGGTGGGGCAAGCCTCTCCTGGATTTTAACACTTGGAACTTGACAGGCCTGCGTTCGACCCCCAAAGGGGTCGTGACCTTCAGGTTGAGAACCGCTGATGTAAAGATAGTCCTAAAGTCCTTAATTAAGAAAGAGTCTTGCTCTTCACATTGACTTCTGTTACTTTCCGGCATAGGCCGGAGCAGGGACCAGTGATTCCTTAAGGCTCCCGGGCTCTGGAGGAAGCACAGAAACCGCTGCGCCTCCGCCTGCGGCAATCCGCGACTCCCCGAGCCGCCGGGTGGCAGCGACCTGGGCCAGCCACGGGTCTGAGTTCATGCTTGGCTTGAGACGAGATGAGACTTGGCTGACTTGGCCTCGGCCCGCTTCCCCCAGGAAAGCCCCTGCTGGAGAGCTGCCCCTCGAGGCCCAGAAAAGAGGCTCCTATGGTGCCTGCGCTCTGCATCTCTCCGACCTTACCGGTTCCCAAGTGCTCCTGGAGGTCCCCCCCACCCTCTGTGTGCCTTTGAGCCAGGAGTAAGAACTGGGAGGGGCAGGAGGGGAGGCGCCGAGGAAGTCGCTGCCACCTCCTTTGTATCTCGTCTCGCCCAGCCCTGCCTCACCGAGCAGCTGTGCAGGGTCGCGTGGCGCTTTGTTCCCATAGCCACCCCATGGGCATCTGCAGTGGTGGCAGTCAGAACCGGGCTGCGCTTCTCCCCAGGCCAGAGAGTCCGGGGCTGGGGCAGATCTGCCTCTACCTTGCTTAGGGAAGTGTCCTTCGCAGCGAGGGGAAACCCCGGCCCGCCAACAAGGCGGGACTGAGACCTGCTGCCCCAGGAGAGCTTCTCCCACACTCTTCACCCAAAGCCTGCTCTGAGGAAATACGAAGGCTCCTCCCACCCCACCCATCCCGAAAGCACCCCTGCGCCCGC
>JANHFR010008669.1:16005-28572 GCA_032468015.1 Mimophis mahfalensis | reverse complement strand
CTTGTCATCTCTTGTTTGACCACGTCCAGCTTGCCTTGATTCATGGATCTTACATTCCAGGTACCTATGGAGTGAAATTTTTTACAGCATCGGACTTTCCTTTCACCACCAGATGCATCCACAGCTGAGCGTCCTTTCGGCTTTGGCCGTCACTTCACTCTTTCTGGCGCTACTAGTACTAGCCCTCTGCTCTTCCCCAGTAGCATGTGATCATTTTACTGGGCACTTATTAATTAGATATAAACTTCAACAGAAATCAAATGCTCAATTAAGTCACCTTCCTTAAACTAACATCATCTAATTATATTATGACAGGGAACAACAACAAAAAAATCCCAGCTAAGATATTCATCCTACAAGTTGTAGTCCTAAATCATCTTTAGGATGCCTCTGTATGAAGATAGCTGTTGCAGATAAACCTTGCCCAGAAACTATTTTTTACTAAAATAGTTCTCAGCAATATTCAAAAAATATGTATTATATGCCATGAGTGACAACAACTTCAACAACATCTACGTTAGACACAAGGATTCCTAATGATTTCAATTGTTCACCACTCAGTAGATATGCAAGTGTGTGAGAGTGTGCATTTTTGAATCTGTGTATCTGTGTACACTGTGTGCAGATCTGTTTCTTGGCCACAGAGGGGCAGAAAACTATTTCAGCCTATACAGTAAGGTTGTATCCTTACTCTAAAAGAAATTCCTTTATTCACACTAAAAAAACCCAGAGTGCAAATAAACATTTCAATAGAGGAGAACCCAAAATGACGAAGTAAAAGCATCTACCGATCAGAGTGCATGGTAATTTTCTATTTTTATCTTAGACTATCAGACTAATCCACTTTTTAAATTACTGGTTCCGTAACCATAACCGTATTTGACTAATCTCCAAACAACTAGCTGAGAAGAACTGTGTACACATTACTGCCAAGAGATTAATGCATGGGAAGGAGGAAGAAATGACAAAGAATGAATTCTGTCCCACAGATATTGCTCAAATCATCTAAGCAACAAAACAGATGACATAATGGAATTTAAAAAGTAGGCATTTGAAAACCAAAATGTAAGTAATGACAGCACCTACATCAGTATTATCACTAAACCCCTGGACATGCTTCAAACAGTTATGAATCAGGGCTTAACAAGATGACAGCGCAGAGGACTTCTAACACTGAGGAGCCAAATTCCCTAGGCATTTTAGATATAACAGTCTCTTCTCCTGAGGCAGTTCAGAAACCTCCTATTTTTAAAAAAAGACTTCCAGGAAGAGATTTCTAAAAATGACACTACAGAATTCGAATCTAAGCAAAGCTCATTGATTGCACAGATTGCATTACTAATTTTTGACTATTTAACAGAAATAAAATTTAATGTGGACTCGCTGAAAGAGTCCCTTCATGCATTTACCCAAACCTTCTGCAATAAATTGACTCACCTTGTTGAAGCAGGAAACCCCGATCCAAAAATGCTCAAGCTATTGTAACTCAAAACACAAACTTTATACCGTGAACTGATAGAGAAAAGGGAACAAACTCCAAATAAATCTGCCCTCCAAACTTTGAGGCACAGGAGGGCTGAAAATCAAGATAAAAACAACCATGTGTTGCAAACTAATCAGATTTACTTACAAATCAGCTTTAACAGACTCAGCATTAGATGGTGAGATTCAAGAAAGCAGTACATTACTCCCTAAGTCAGCTACTTCTATGTCATAATTGTGCAATTGATTTACATTGGGCGAAATGGCTACCTACCAAGATGGACTGCACACAACTTTTGCTGACATTCAAATGTTCTATAATCCCACGTATGTTTTTCAAAATTAAGTCCATGCCAACCACTTTTCTCATATTTCCACTGTGTATTTTTTGAGGCAAATATCTCCTCACTTATTGACCGATTACATCAAGATACTACCATACTTTAATTTTGAGAAATCAGGAATGGATGCTGCTGCCCCAGTTGCAAAGATAACAAACCAGCACCCTTCTTGGGAGAAGCTTATTTAGATAAGCATCTTCAGGCAAAGAGAGAAGGACAAATTGCAGCTGAACCACTGGAAGCAGAAATAATTGAAACTTTGGAACCTTGCCAGGTTACAAACAGGAGGATTTAGTAAAGAAGTTAGAGGACCTTACATAAACTTAATCCACAGTGGAGAAGACAACTGCCTAATTGATTTGGTTTCTGTTCCCCGTGCAGAAGGATCAAAAGTGCTATTAATATGAACTTGTCTCCAATGTTCGTCAAAGACAGATGATTAGGCAAACTACTAACTTGTGTCATTGAAGAACCCCAATATACCACCAGGAGCTGCAAACCTAGACCCACAAATAACTGAGTTCCCAGATCAGCACTTACAGGTTTCCATCTCAGCCTCATTAAAGTGCGGATATCCAATATACACTGCTCCAGTTGACTGTGCAGGACTTGTGGGATATACAACCCACCTCCCAGTGTTTCTCAGGAGATGCCTACATCAATAACTTTGCCCAGCCCATCTGAATGACATCCAACCAATATATACTTCCCTGTCTTTTATTTCCTGGAACATCACAGGATGAAAATCCAGGAGTAGAGACCCATCTTTTCTGGCATATATCTCTGGTTATGACATAATTTTTTTTTCCAGGAAACATTGTATGTGGCTAAACTGGTAGTCGAAAGGCTTAAGACAATTACATTGGAAGCTGTGCCTAGCATAGGATGTGGACAGCTTTGTGGGAGTTTAGGCATTCTAACATCTGCCTCATTACAAGCTCAAATGACTAGTTTACAACTATCAGATGGGAATGCATTGGCAGCTCTCCTGCAATTCAGGAAGAGCCAACTCCTTGTGATTAATGAGTATATTCCACCCCTACAAATATGAAACAAGGGATAAAACAGATACCTGTGTGGGAGATTTAAGGGTTGCATTCCCAGTAGCATACTTAATACTAGTGGTGACTTTGACGCAAGAACTGGAGCAAACAATAAATCACTCTTTGCTAAACTCCATTGCCAGACATTGTTTCCAGTAATAACATCTATTTTACTCTGCCAATCTAAGGATGTATTCTATTAAATGTCTGTAGAGGATTTTGTCTCATTTCAAACTTTTACAAAACCATACAGTAGTATTAAATGGGACCACCAGTGATAATTATCCAATTAAGTTTACCCACCGGTCCAGTAGCAATGCTTTCCTAATTAGACTATGCTGGATCTCCCAAAGCTTAATTTCCATTCTATCTATCTTTGTTACTTTGCACCTGAACATTTTTGATAGGTTGTTTTTACCCTTTTAACCACACTGCAACTGATGCCCATGACCTTTGCCCTATTCATGATGAATGGACACCTCAGCATGCAGCATCACCAACTTTCTTTACTCAGCCATAGTGGATAGCAAGTTAATGTAATTGTTCTGGCTAGTTTCAATAACCTAACAAATGATTTCAATCATTGTTAACTGCCCCCCAACTTATTACAGTTAGGCATGATCCAAGGACATGTCATGTGAAGCTTGCAATTTTCTAAATTGTCACCTAAAACTATTTTGAAACAAACAAAATTGAAATTTTGTTCAATTTCTGACCTAGTGAAATTAAAAAAAAACAAAAAACAGTACAATTAATCTATCAAAAAAAGAGGGGGAATGCAAAGTGGGTATTTTGTAACTTTTGATTGTTGTTGCCAGTGCAAAAAAAATCCTGCCACCTTTTGGGGAATTGTGATTCCATCCTTTTCCAATAACACTAATAGCTCTTCATTGCATACCATTTTGTTGCCCTACGTGGGAAAACAGAATTTCCTGATGGACCCGGGTGTGACCTCTCTTCCCCACTGAGCCTGTCACATATTCAGAGATCAGAAATATAACTGAACAGTTTAGGTATAAAGCCCCAGATTCAAAATGTATTATGTGTGAATAATAAAACATAATTTGGAAGGATGGATGCCCGTGCTGGCTTCACTTTTCACAGCAATAGGTCATTTGGCCCTGATACCAAAGGATTGGGGCTTGACTATTATAATACCAAGAAGGGCAAAAGGGATGATCCAGCTAACTACCGCCCAATCAGTTTGCTAAGACAGATTAGCAAAATGTATGCCAAATATCTGTAGGAGGCAAAACTAATTGACGGGCTTGAATCTAAGGAAATCCTTAGGGATGAACAGGCTGGGTTTAGAACAGGACAATCACCATTAGAGTCGGTGCTGCAATACCTAGCACAACTCAGGACAATCCTTTTATTCAGCATTTATCAATTTCAGATCAGTTTAGATCGGTCAAGAATTAGTTTAGATTAATACCTAGAATTAAATTAATTTTATTGGCATTAATTAATTAATTTTATTGGCATTAATTAATTAATTTAACTGGCATAAATTAATTGAAATTGGCATAAATTTAAAAAACTACCACAAATGGCAAATGTCTATTCCTGCTGCTCATGCATGAGAAAACTGATAAATCTGATGGTTAAGTGCAGTAACCCAGGACACGTCACAAAAGAAATACCTATAAGGAGGGAAGATAGACCAGACTATGTATTGGTTCCAGATTTATTCAACTATTATGTAAACTCATTCTTCACCTAAGTAGCCCTACCTTACATCCCCCTAAATTAGCCCAAAGACATATCAGTTTACTTCTGTATGCCAGTGATGTAATAATCCTGTTATTAACCTCCATTGGCCTTAAAAGAGCTCTGAGATCACTCATCATCACTGCACTGAGGAGGAACTAATAATAAATTATGCTAAGACCAAGATCCTTACTTTCTCTAACCGCCCAAAATAGAGAAGCTGGAATTTAGGTGGGCAGTTCATTGAGCAGGTTAAGATTTTTAGATATCTAGGAATAACTTTTCAAGCCTCAGGAATCAGAAATGATCACCTGGATCATGCTTCCGACAATGCACAGAGATCTGCACCAACTACATCAACTTATTATTTTTCCAGAGGACCACAGTTTATTTCTGCGGTAGTTGAGTTTTTTGGAGCTAAATGCCAAGCACAATTGCTATACAAGGCTCAGTTAAGACCATAGAACAGTATTATCATCTTAGGAAAAGATTCAAGCACAATTTCTAAGAAGTATCTCCCAGGTTACCTGCTGTGTTCTAAATGCAGTACTTCAACAGGAAGCAGGAGTCAATAAATTTGAAACCAATCTCTGGATAAATATCTTTACCTACTGACTGAAAATACTTCAGCATTGGAGCACACTGACCCATTTAATATTGACAGACAATTACATATATTCCTGAGAAATAGCAATCCAAAGGAAACTGAGCCTCTGTGGGTCTGTAGAGATTCTCAGTCATCCAGGTTAAGGTTGTCCCATAGGTGCTTTTTCAGGAGGCAGCTGGACTTTCTTGGTTTTTCTTTTGAAGATGTTTTGCTTCTCATCAAGGAAGCTTCCTCAGCTCCAACATATCAGATAAACCTCCAAGTACTTCAATAACCCTCTAAAAGGATACAAATTACCAGCTGTCTACAAGGAATATAAATCTTTCCATTCCCCGCTTTCTATTCCCTGCTATCCTGTCAGAGCTGAAGAAGCTTCTTGGATGAGAAGTGAAATGTCTTCAAAAGAAAAAAGCAAGAAAGTCCTATTGCCTCCTAAAAAAGCACCTTTGGGTAAGCCTCTATGGTTCTCCAGTGATACCATCCTAAAGTTAGATCAAGCCAGGTCAATACTAAAGCCAAGGATCTTAGATATAGAAAGTCAAACAGAAGTTGCTGCTCTTTCTCACAACATAGCTGGAAATTCAAATATTGATCTAAACCAGTTTAATATTTATATCATATCACAGCTCTCCAGTTTAGAAGAGTTTTATCCTTAGCTCCATTTAATGTTCTCCCCACAACTATCCTGCAAAAGAAGTATAGGAAAACTCTGTATGAAACCCAGTATTGCCCCTGTGATATGGGTGCTATAGAAACCACAGCCCATGTTCTTCTGTATTGCCCATTCTACAGGGATGTTCACAGAAAGTTTATCACATCTCTTTTATTCAAATTGCAAGGCTCTCTGATAGCTTTCACCCGCATATATGTTAAATAATAAAGATAAACATATTTCTCTAAAAGTTGCAAATATGTAACAAATATGTATAAGGTTTACCTACAAATGGTTTTCGTTGTTAGGGGAATAGCATTGTGTTATTCATTTCATTGATTGCATTTTTATTGACAATGACTGGAATGAAGTCTTTCTGTCTTCCTTTTCAAATGCAGTAAGCTGTTTAATATTAACCCGGAGTTGGAATGATCTAATTGAGCGATGATTCACAAGATACATTTGCTTTGTATCTGGGTTCCATATTTTCCAGCCACAATTTTTCCATTTCTCCAGTTTTATCCATTTGCATTTAAGCTGATATGTGCATGACCAAATATGTACATAGTCATAGTCATCCATTACTGGAGTTAGTATTTTTATTTTTATAAAATAACATAAAAGTGTTTTTATTTTTATTAAATTTATATGCCACCTAACTCCCAGCTACTCTGGGCATTTTCCTATTCCTATTATATTTACAAAAGAAGAAAAAAAGGCCCATCTTAACCTACCAAGCCAGCTTTCTGCCTTGCCTGCTGCAGTTCTTGGATAAAACCCTGCAGTTCGCTGCCATCCATGTATCCATTGCCTGTAACACCAAGAGAGAGAACGCAATGGTTACAGCTCTAAGTGGTTTCTCTCTTTCCTCCCTGCCGGTATATAACAGTACTTGCAAATTAACAGAGCAACCCCATGCTTAGATCAAAAGTCCCACTGAGTGCAACCAGACTTCGGGAAATACTTGTAAGGGTTGCAGTCTTGGTTTCAGCCTCCCCCAGAAGAATGCCCCCTTTCCTTCTAGATTTACGCGTCTGTGTTTTTCTAGAGGCGCTTCGGATTTTTAGAGGCGAAAATTTCGGCTGCCGAATGAAGCGTAAATAGCTAGAAGTCCCAACGCCATCAGAGCGACCGATCGCTCGGAGGCTGGTCCGCCCTCGTCCTTCCACATGTCGGTTTTCTCAAACGTCCCCTCGTTTCAGATGGAAAGAGGTAAAAGTTGTAACTTGCACCCGACAAAGTTTCCCGCTTACAGTAGAGCGAGGAGGAAGAGGAGGAGGACGCTGCCGAGTCCCTCGCCTAGTTTTGCAGTTGAGCGTTCTCAAACACACACACACACACACACACCCGCCCTTTCCTCCCTGCCTCCCGCTTTAGTTCCGAGCCTGACGGGGTTAGGAGAATGGAACAATGCTGTAATCAATCACCATCAGCGTCGTAATGGCGCCAGATCGCGAAAAACTGGCTTGCCGAGACCGTCGCCTCTTGCAGGTAAGCCTCCGCGGTCATGGCGCGAGTCTTGGGCAACCGGGGGCCGCAAGCGAAGCAGGAAGGTCAATGGCGCGGTTGCTGGGTGCCTCTGTCCGCGGTGCTGACCGGCTCTCTGCCTGGAGAAGTTCTCCTCGTTCCCAGCCGAGGACTCGCTATTTATCCACTTCTTTGCCTCCGAGCTCCGCCCTTGGAGCGCTCCCTCCCTTCTCCACCGTCTCTCCCTCCCTCCCCCCCTCTCTCCCCAGGGAATCCAAACGGTTCAACCATAGCAGGTACATCCTTACTGCTATAAAAAAAGTAACGAAGACCATCCAATTCCCCAGTCTTCCCACTTTCCTCCCTACAGAACCACACTTTCCACCTTAAATAAATGAAAACAACCCAAACGTCCATATGGTCCAATATTGCTTCAACTTGGGCTCTCCAGATGTGAGAGACTGTGACCTCCCTGTCTGTAGGCTGGCTTGGGGTGCATGTAAATACACCCATTGACCATGCTTCTGGAATAACAGGAATAAAAGGCCTGTTAAAGTTTTCCACGCAGGCAGTGGACAGAGGAATTGAGTGGATAGAGGAATTCAGCAGGCAATTTATCTGAATATTTTCCACCAAGAGTAAAATAATTCCTCTAGCAAGTTGGCTTGATTGCAGAAGTTTCCACTAGAGGTGATAACAGCATTGTAACTGAAAACGACCCTGAGAGAAATTCCTTCAGGACATTATTCCTCAGTATTTAATTTCCAATATCACACATGCACAGCTTGGCCATATAAAGAACTCTACCTTCCAGCTGTGATTTTTTTCCCCAAAATTTTCTGCTTCTTTGAAATACAATCTAAAGCAAATTCTCTTTCTGCAAACCAAATGAAAACACAGGACAATTTGTTTGTCTGGCAGTAAGAAAATATGAACCTTGATTATTCCAGTTCCAGTGAGCCGAGAATTTAAAATGGAGTTTCCCACCAGATAATTAGGTAATAATTGTTGATAAAGTTCTCTTATGAGTTATGTCATTTATCTTATCTCCAATCAGATGTTATCCAAGTGAGTTGGATTTTGGCTGCTGTTATCCTTGGCCAGCTCGGTGTCCTTGCTGGCCTTGTTCCTATCCTCCAACTTCCCCATTGATTTTGCTCATTGCAAATGGTGATCACATAACTGCAGGACACTGTGACCATCATGAATGCATGATGGTTGCCAAGCACCTGAATCACATCGCATGAGTTTGAGGATGCTGTGACAGTCAGAAATTGGATGACAGATCACAAATCATTTTTTCCCCCAGTACAGTTCAAACTTCAAATGGACGCTAAACAAATGGTTGGTAAATAAGGATTACTTATAGCTCATTAAAAGAAAAAAGGAAAACTCTTTCTGACCTTGTCCTCCCAAGTCATTATTTGTAAAACACTAATTCATTGTGAGAAAGCAGGAAGGAATAATTATTCCACAGCGATGAATTCAGAATAAATGGCATTCAGATGTTTGTGCAGTCGCAGATAAATTACAGACCATAGGAATTTAAGGCTGATACATATGTATTCCACAACATTTGCCATGTGTGATTAAAAAAAGTAATTGGAAACCATTCTGAGTCAAAATCTTCAAAAACCATCAAGTAAATCTGCTATATTTAACAATCACCCCAGCTGTAGAGGGTGCTACTCAATAGATATTTTCATATAGCCTGACACTTTTCCCAACAAAGAAATTTTCCCAGGAGAATTTCTGACACCTGGTTAAGAAAAACCAAAGCAAATTGATGGCCAACAAGTGTTTAAATCCATAGACACCTTAAGAAACTTTGCAACGTATTTTGCTGATTAAAAAGCACATTGGTTCCCACAGAGGCACAGAACTGGCAGGGAGCTAGCTGTCAGTTGTGCCAGCAATCCCTAAGAGAGAAGTACTCTCAGTAGATAATGAAATGATGTTTGTCAGAAGGCTTCCTGAGACCAATCAATGTGCCTGAAAGAGAGAAAGTTAGAGGGCTAAGAGATGGTACTGGATGATGAGAACCTTTCCAGTATGATGGTCTTTTATATCTGTCAAGTAAGTTAAACTTCTCAGCACAGTGTAAACTTTCATCTTGTAGCAGCAATCCTAGTAGAAATTCAAGGCTGAATCAGTTTCCATTGTTATCTTCCTTTTGTTGATATTGGTAGTAGCTATGGGCAGTGCATAGTGAACACGGGGCATGCATTGTCTTCCACTGGTCTCTCTCTGATCCTTTATTCAGGGAAATCTGGATGAGTTCAGATCAATTATTCTTAATTATACCTATACTGAACAGTGAACCCTTTTCAGAATGAGATATTTGTCATAGGTAATAACTAACTGTGGTAGTGTTTCCTACAGAATTCACATATTTTAGTGTGTGCTTTTTTCCTTTCATGGGTGAATAAAATGCAATTTTATATTTTATGTGCTTGATTGATCTGCAGTAGAACTATTAGTTTAATTGTTACAATAATCAGCCCAAATTATAGTCAATTAACCTGTTGAGTCCAATGTTTATTGGTAAATGCTAATGGATTTAGGCTTTTATTTATTTTTTTAAATTATTTTATTTCTATTGTGAAAGCACAGGGAGAAATGGAAAATAATACATTAAAACAGCACTGCAGAGAATATTAATAATCTCTGAATTAAATTTGTATTAACAGTTCAGCGTTAACAGTTTAAAATAGTCAGGTATTTTCTATTAAAATAGACATATTCATTTATGGAATGTCCCATGTAATAAACTAAAACAGAAGTGTTGCAGCTGTGAAAATCAAACTGTGTATCAGTCTGACAGAACAAAGCATCTGCATATGAGTTTGACTACAGCTCATTTGTACCTTGAAAAGTTCTACTATGTGGGAAACATACGGATTATAGTTAATCCATCTGGGATGTTAGGGATAATGATGCAGCAAAAGTGAATGTCTGCATTCATGCATATGAAAATGAATTTTACTAGTTCTCTTATATTGTGGGAACCACAACTTTTGAACTCTTCTGTGAAAGGCACACTCTCATTGCTGAGTAAAGAAATCAAGTTTATGTTCCTTGTAGAGCCATATAAAGAGATGAACCAGGGTATGTTGGTCAATTAAAACTAATTTTGCTCATGGACATAAAGGAACCAGACATTTACATGAGAGAAATAATTATCTGAGTTCCAAATCTCCATTGAAATAACTTTTAATATCCTTAGAGAGAAACCATAACATTTGGAAGGCTGCAAATTTAACTTGTGCTGTACCTTAGGAGTAAACACATTAAGCAAATATGAAAGATAAATCAAAACATATACTGTATGGGCATCCCAAAATGATTCAATTTCAAAAATTCTGAGAGCAAACTAAATCTTAATGCTTAAACACAATTGCTGCAAACATGAGGAGGAAAAGGATCAAAATGTAAGCTCCAGTATGGAACAAGATTAAGACATGGCCAAACCTTTTATTATGTGCTACTTCCCTTAAAGAAATTATATTAGGTATTCAAGATTTACGGGCAATAGAGGGCAAACAGAAAGATAAAACAATATCATTGGTTATTATTTCCACACCATTACTATTTTTATAGGAAAAATTATATATTAGAAGTTGTGTTGTGCTACTTTAATCTTCATTAGGAATCATAAATTTGGAATGTGGATATACGTACCAATTATTCTTCATTGAATCTAGAATAAATAGCTGAGGGGTGGTATATTTCTTTGTGTATGATTTATAATTGAGTAGTGTACCTTCTTAAGTTTCTTTTTTCCTCTTTTCAGTAACAACCTTTCATTCATTTTCCTAGCTAGCAAGAAAGAGCAAAGTACCATGCAGCAAAATAATTATCTTCTACAAATAGCAAAACCTCAGTGTTATCTGTTTCCATGGTCTAAGCTAATCTATAGTCATGTTTCCATGGAGAATAGTTCCACTTTCTTTATGACCATTGAACATCCAGGCATCCAAATTATCCAGGAGAAATTTGCAAGCACTTGATAAAGGTGCTCCTCAAAATCCCTCAAAAAATGTGATGAATTGAGAGAAAGAGACTGAACATTTTAGAACAATGCCAGTAGGAAGAAATAAGCTATAACATTCTATTTCATATTGTCTTCACATAGTTTTCCTTCATGTTTGTGCCATTAACCTATTTCCAATTCCAACTCATTTTTAGATTTTGCAGCCAGTTTTCCACTTTGAGGGAAAGCTGGCCATAAAAAGTTTAATGCATATACATGGGCAATGTGTAATTCCGTTAGCATCAGCAGCACTTCCTATTACTATGATTTCTATTTCCCAGTCTCTCCAAAATAACTGGCAATAACCCATAATGGATTTTACCCCTGCCAATCTCAAAATGTTAAGAACATAGTTCTTCATTGCCAGCTGTCTTTAGTCCTTCCAGTTGACCAATAGGACAATATTTCAACAATAGCAACACAATCGATGCCACACTTCAACTCTGTCCATGATACTATCCATCCTCAAATTAAAAAAAACAAAGAAGTATGCAAGCTGCCTTCCCACAAATCTTAGTTATACTGGTAGCTATATCTCTTTATTTTGCAAAGGCAAAATAATAGAATATTATCAGAGAGAGTTAGTCAAACAAAGTTCTCATGTAGAGATATACCCCTGCATATCTCATTATCATAACTCACAGCTGATGCTTCTATGATCATAGGAATGAACTTTCATATTCTTTTTTTTAACAAAATGCATCAATATTGGAAACTTTGTACATAGAGCAAAAAACCTGCCTATTATTCAGTACAGATTGAAAAACCCTGTTGTACTACTGTACTTTGTTTCTATTAATAAATTGTGCAACCAATTTATTGTATTTCAAGGTCAGTTGTGCAGTATTTTTTTCATTGTATCCACAGTGCACCCCACCAGTGGTGGGATTTAACTTTTTTTACTACTGGTTCTGTGGGCATGGCTATGCTGTCAGCCAATCAGACGTGCTATTTGCTTGTGTCAGCCAATCAGAGGTGGTTCTCTAAACCAACGGGTACAGGTATATAAATCTTGGTGTATGTGGGTCTTTTCCCATGTAAGGTTGAGGGTACCTTGGCGATGTTTCGATGAGGTCACATACATTGGACAAACTAATAGAAGAATAAATGCACGCATCGCAGAACACAAGAACGCAGTCAGAAAACAAGAAGAAACTTCCTCTCTTTTCCAGCACCTCAAAGCAACAGGACATGAAATTGATTTTGAGGAAACCAAATTAATCTCCAAAACT
>JANHFR010008665.1:120390-131922 GCA_032468015.1 Mimophis mahfalensis | reverse complement strand
GGCAGGAAGCAAAGGCTGCCTTACATGCAAATGTGGTGTGAAGGCAGGTACAGGGCCGCTTTGCTTCTGCACTAGGGCTCCAATGACCCTCTCCTCCTCCCCCGCCACTCCTCCTGCTTCTCCAGGAGGTTGTGAGAGGAGGAGGAGGAGGAGGCATTTACAGGCAACTACAACCAGAAAGCAGTGTGTTTGTGTGAGGGGGTGCATGCTTGCGTGGAACTCAAGACAATGAGAACGACAAGGAAAAGGTAGGAGGAAAAAACCCTAGAACTGAAACGCAGGAGCATAGATTTATATAAGAGTTTTGATTTTTTAAAAATCATTCATTTATCTTCAATATAAGATAAATATAATGTTTGCAATAAAGAGGTTAACATAGTCAATTTGTATTCATGAGTAACCCAACTCCTGAAAATAGATTTTGTTTTCTGGATTTTGCACCTATGTGAAGCCTGATATCTACTGGTTTTAGGTTCTTTACATTATAGTTGTATACATCTATATAGCTGTACTTTTTTTAGCCTGTAATTCAAATACAAGTTTTATATGATGAAAATGATTATTTCTCCTACTTGAAATCCCTCATATAAATGAAAGCTTCCATGGAAAGAATGCTAATTTGATTACATGCTTTAACTGTCATGCTAATATCACTATAAATTATAACAGTTTATTGAATGATTTTGGCAGTAGTTAGCTAAATACTTGAACTATAAATAAACCATATTGATGTGTTTTTCAGTATAGTATTGTGCTGTTTTCCTTGAATATGTGATATAAAGTATGTTTAAGAAAGAAGCATTATGCATATACAGTGGAACCTCGGTCACGAACGCTCAACCAAATAAGTTCTCGAACAAAAAAGCCAATTGAGTTCTGACTCAGTTCCCAACTCAGAATTCGACTGGCAAACAAAAAACGGTGTGGAAGATTCCTTCCTGTGCTGTTTTTGCTTCTGTGCATATGCAGTGAGCGTTGCTTCAGAACGTGACCAAATCAGGTTGCAACCACAGTCCGGGAACGGATTGTGGTTGTGAACCGAGGTTGGACTGTATGTTTAAGAGAGAAGCATTATGCACGATTATAGAAACTTCTTGTTCCTTAGCCTTCATTCTATATCATTAGTTTCTGAACTTTGGATAGAAAGTTATAATTTCTGTATACATCCACCTACATGTCCTTTAAGAGACTTTTTTTCACATTTTAACAAACACATAAAGGTTTCCTGAAAATACATGAAGACAGAACCTGCCACCTACATTCAAACTGAGTGGCATCCTTTTTTCCCACAAATTATTCAAAAGCATTTGGCTCAGTATGTTGCCATAAGCAACTATAGTACTGCATACTTGCTACATTACAGTGTATACATGCCTTATGCTGTGCAATGAGTCACATAAATATTAAGTATTCAATGTGGTAGTTGAAATTTTGCCATACATGGACTTATAATATATTGTGCAAGGCCCCCCAAGAACCTATTATTCTACAGCAAAAATAATGTAGACCTTTATGCAATTTTGTAGAAAGTGAACTCAAGCGTAAATTGGGTTTGTCAAAAGGAGAATTCCATTAAAATGAAAAAATGTTCAATTTAAAACTCTACTTAATTGCCCAAGTTTTATTTAGAAACATCTTAGAATGTGTATTATTAAGAGCTGTGGTGGCGCTGTGGTTAGAATGCAGTATTGCAAGGTAATTCTGCTGACTCCCAGCAGTTTGATTCTTACTGGCCCAAAGTTAATTCAGCCTTCCATCCTTCCAAGGTTGGTAAAATGAGGACGCAGATTGTTGGGGGCAATATGCTGACTTTGTAAACTGTTTAAGAGAGGGCTGCAAAGTACTGTGAAGTGGTATATACCAGTAAGTCTAAGTGCTATTGCTATTCCTACTACTAAACTAATGTCAGTAGACTTTTTGGATGAATTTTTAAAATGTGTTGCTCAAATCTATCAGGATTACAAGTACTCCTTTAAAAAGTTAAAGATTTAGGAATATTACAATTGTATCTTGGAGTTAGAGCAAAATACATATAGTCCATAATACAGTACTTATTGCTGGTAGAAAATGGTATAGTTAAGGGACATCCAGTTTGACTTCCAGAGGCTCTGGACATGCAGCTCGCAAGCTCTGTGACCGCATCCCAGGCTTTTTCTGACAGAGGGCTCCTAAAGGAGCTTAAGCCACCCTGTAGGGGTGGCGAAGAGATGGGGAGCAATTAGGCAGAGTGAGGGAACTGCATCTCCCCGCTCTGATCTAAAAATCCCTGAAGCCGAGGATGGAATAAAGCGGCAGCCATCTAGGACCCAAGATTGTGCTGGAGGAGAATGGAGATGAGCAGCAGTTGTGACAGGTGAGCAAACGGCTGATTTTATTAAAGAGTACCCCAGGATAAATAGCCAATAAACCTCAATAAAAGACAGTAAAGCAGCATAACAATTGTCTATGAGGAAATTATATTAACTTTGGGGTTGCTATTGCAGAGTGAGGGAAAGGCTTTGAAATACAAGGTGCCTAAATTAAGTAATGAGACTGGCAATGTACCATTTGATCTGGCAACACTTGGGAGACAGGACTTGGAGGGGTGGCAGGTGAACATGTGATATGCCTTCTGTACGAGTTTGAACTTGCTAGAGTCATTTGCTTGTCCGTAGTGATTTTTTCGTGAAACAGTTTTTTCCAGTGCATTCTAAAAATGAGTGACTTCATTTTGAGCAACGATGTGGTATCAGGTTTTGCTTCAGACTTGGGCACAGTGCAACAGAAACTTCTGCAAAATTTCAGCAGGCCTTCGAAGGGGGAATTGGCAGATGAGGAAGAGCAGAGCACTTTGGAATCCAGTTCGTGGTGGTGCACTGGCATCTTCAAGGCCATTTACCATGAGCATGGAATTTTATCAGTCCAAACACTGACATTTCAGTAGTGTCGGATTGGCTATGCATGGACATGGGAGGGCAAAGAGGAGCCAAGGGTTCAGTTCTGAATTGGTATGTGGAAATTTTAGATTCCATTTGACTGTACTGCATCTAGCATCTCTTAGTAAAAGTACCTTTTCACTTCGACCAAATGGAGCTGAGAGTTTTACTTCCCTAGGAGATAAGACTGGAGCAAGTCTGAAATTATTGCTTATTTTCTGCTATTCTTTTTTTTTTCAAAAAGGGCTTCCAAACTTTGTGGAACCCTTTATAATCTAACAGTCCTAACACTAACATAAAACCATAGATTGCACACTCTTGACAGATAGTAACAGGTCTATAATTTGCAAAAAAAAAATGTGTTTATTTGCATCTAATATGACAAGTTAGCAATACACTGTACACTTTTTGGAACACTTACTATCAGTCCTTTAGTCTGTGAAAATACTACATACTGGTAGTATAAATACCCTAACAGTTCCATTCAGAATAATCACATGCCAACTGAATTTAGTTTCTGATTAATCTGCAAATTCAAATGTGGGTTCTTCCAACATTTTAATCTAAGATGAGCAAATGCTGTAACTTGCAAACTGGAGCAACTTGTGTATACATGGAGGGGTGGGTTTCTACCGGTTCAGGCAAAATGGTTGTTAGCATTGCTGTGGGTGGTTGGAAGTGGGCCCACTCACCCGCCCACGCTTCTAAGCAATCCTTTATCTCTGTGCGCACGTTCCATTAAGGCTAGAAAACAGCTGAGATGCGGCAGAGCTGAAAAATAGCTCAGGCACGCCAATCAGCTGTTTTCTGGTTCTGGTGCTTCTCAACAGTTTTCTAGCCCAAACAGAACATCCGCACAGTGCATGTGTGGCATGCACGGTTTCATGTGGCTGTGTGTGCGTTCTGTTTGGGCTATAAAAAAGCTGAGATGCGTCAGAATCAAAAAATAGCTCAGGCACACCAACCAGCTGTTTTTCAGTTCTGGCATGTTTCAGCAAATGGAATGCGCGTGTGCGCAAAATGTGCACGCAAAACGAGCCGGTTGTTAGACTGGTGGAAACCCATCCCTGTATACATGCACACATTTTAGACCAAAAATTTGGTTTTTTTTAAAAAATAATACATAGTAGGAAGGAGATAAATCAATAGTTCAACATTCATAATAGTTATTTCTGCTGCAATACTTACTGTAACTTCCTGAAACTGAAGCCGCATGGTAGAACCTGCTGCTTGTGGGCAGCTTGTGATCTCCAAGATGGTTTTGAGTAATACTTCTAGTAGACTGTTCACAATTACATCTATTTCTTCCAATACTGACTTATCCTTTCATTTTTTTAAAAAAAGAAAAACAAGATCATGCACACTGATGCACTGAAAAATAAATCTAATAATCCCATTTTGTTGTAAACAAGTCATATTATTCATGGGAAGAATTAGATAGTGCATGCCAGAGTAATTTAGGAAATATTTCCTATGCAAATACTTTCATGGAGAAAATCTACATGATTGCCAGGAGTCAAAATCACCTGGATAATCAATCAATCAATCAATCAATCAATCAATCAATCAATGTAAGGTAACTGGTTCCAAAATATTTAGAGACTTTTATGTCTTAGGAAAAACATTAAACATTGGTAATCATTTGGCAGTCATTTGGGAATGTAAGGCTGATACCTAATACCAAAGACTAGATACTGCATTTCATACTAGCATTAGCTTCTGAGCCAAACAAAAGAGTAATTCCACATAAATCATGTTACAGTAACATAAGCAGATTGAAATTTAATACAGAACTATATAAAGTTATTTACTTATATATTAAAAAAATCAAATTCTCAGGAATGGATGGGACGTAAACGGTTTGGTAATAATATGTTTGAAAAAGATACTGAATTATGCTGTAACTGATCAAAAATAAATGTAATAAGACATAGCAGCTATAAAAGTGAAAGCTCTAATACGGGGGTGTCAAACTTGTGGAGTCATATTGTTGTCATGTGATGTATCATGACTTTTCCCTCCTTTGCTATACTAGGGGTGGGTGTGGCCAACATGGGATGCATTTGGCCCGCGAGATGCGAGTTTGACATCCCTGCTGTAATAGGTTACACACAAGGGAAATGTATTTTCAAATTATCAGAAATAATAACTTCATAATACTTGATATTGGTCAGACTTCACTTCAAATATTATAGGAGAACCACATTAGTCTAAAGTGGTAAAAAATCAAGAGGAGTCTGGTATCATGTTTTCAGACTATTAATTTTACTAAAAAGCATTTAAGATTTTATGAATTTCATCTCACTTCATCAGACACCTCTGATAATATGCCCAGTATTATGAAGTGAGCTGAAGTCAGTTGATGAACTGAAGCTGAAGCAAACTGATAAAATAAATATATTTTAAATTCATAATTTATTCTCCCTCTTCCCAAAATATTAAGTATTTTTAACATTTGTGAACCATAACTTTTTTGAAAAAATCAAAACAAGTTAGTTGTTTTTCAAACAACTAATGAGCCAGTATCAACCCCCAAAAGTTTAACTTTCTAATAAAATAACATTTCTACAAGTATTCTTCATGCACAGATACACTATAAATAACAATGAAACATACTAAAGGAGCATCTTAATAATAAACTTTGGTCTTCCTTTCATTTGAAATAAACTTAACAATTAAAAGTCCATTTTCGGTTATGTCCCTTATACTTACAGAACTATTTTTCTTAACGAAGGAAAATATATTGCTAAGGATATGCGCACACATGATCAGATCCTTTTGCTCCTGCAGGTGCATATAAAGGTGATGCAGAACTACCGGTAGTAAAATATACCGAGACTCTGGAAGACAAAATATATATTGTGCATATTGTCTTTTTATGATCCAGTCTTTTCAGTGGTTAAGGATGCAAACTGATCTATCAAAGAACTACATTTAATTCTGACATATAGGTAGTCCTTGACTTACAACTACAACTGGGATCAGAATTTCCACTGTTAAGCAAGACAGTTGGTTGTTAAATGAATTGCACCCAATTTTACAACCTTTCTTTTGCTACAATTGTTCAGCAAATTACTGCAGGTGATAAGTGAATCATGAAACCCATCTGTCCCCTTTGACTATTGTACTATTTAAGTATAAATATTTTAATAATGAGAGTATTGCCTGGATGAGTACATTCTTCATGTAACTACAAGAGAAATTTGACTATTGTCTTTGGGCTTTACTATAGAATATGCTCAGTACCTCAAAAAAAAATACACTTAAAAACGTTAAAAACATTTATAAGCATTTGAGTTTGAGCACGTAATAAATCCAGTCAAAGCTAATGGGGAGCCATACATCAATTTTGGCAGCAGGGCAAAGTTAACTTGGTGTTGTCCCACAGAACATCAAATGTTGTGCCCTATGACTCTGTGTGTCTCTATACTTCTGGCTAATAAGCAGGCATATACATGGAATGAAGGCTGTTGCTGAGCACAATGAGTTGTGCTCTTAGATTGTAAGCTGCTCTGAGTCTTCGGAGAATGGCGGGATATAAATGGGATTTAAAAAAAATAACAACCCCAAAACATGTTCCCCTCCCCTTCAATGCTATACAAGTCTGACTAGCAGATAAATAGCTTTAGAACAGAAAGATATTTTTCTTTCAAAGCTTTTTGATTAATTTGCAAATGTATTCATCCACATGTGCGCACACATATTTGTTCTACATTTATGTTTCTGGACTCTGTATTGAGTCTGTATCTCTGTGATGAGCACAAGAAAGGATGCGTATGCTGCACTTTAGGTCTTATGAACAGAAAAGAGGAGAAAAGCAGCTCAGAAAATGGCAGCATTCTGAGAGTTCGTCCATTAGGGCAGTGGTTCTCAACCTGTAGGTCGGGATCCCTTTGGGGGTTGAATGACCCTTTCACAGGGGTTGCCTAAGACCATTGGAAAACACATATTTCAATACAAATACAGGTGTATATGAAAATAATTTTATGGGGGTCACCACAACATGAGGAACTGTATTAAAGGGTCGCGGCATTAGGAAGGTTGAGAACCACTGCATTAAGGGGTTGCACAGAAAAAAATTTTTGCTGTACTTTTTTTATCCATAGTACCTGGCCAAACATGACCCTTTTTTTGTCCTGGCTTCTCCCACCATACCAAATTTGGTTCCTTTTTGTTTGGAGAGTTATCTTTCTGACAGACAGGCAGGAAGACTGTCAGAGCAGGTTTGAGCTGCCCCTCCCATACTTGATGAAGGGATTAGCAGAGTTTAGTGATGTAGAGGTGTGGATCTTTCAGTATCCATTGAAATAATAAAATAAAACACAATTTAACAATCTAATAATAAAAAGAAAAATAACTCTAACTAGCTACATTATGAATAAGCAAAGGATAAACACATCTTACCAAGATGGAGGAAACAAAGAAGAGAAGTAAAGTGAAAGAAAGTTAGGCACAGACTCAGTAATACTGTCTATGCTGAATGGAATGCAACTTTAACCAAAACATAAGACCATGTGTGAATAATTCCATGGGTGCTAGGTAAGGTTGAAGTCAGACTAAGGAACGTGCATATAATATGACCACTATTTACATTGTGGAAGATTGTCTGGCAAACACACTGTGACAAAGACAAAGCCCCAAGCCCATTTATCTGTCTATCTATCCACCCATCCATCCATCCCATCCCATCCCATCCATCCATCTATCATATTTGTATAGATGCCAACTGTTATGAAAGTAACTCTGGGTAGCATACAACTCGTGTATAATTGGACTGCTGGACTTCTGATCCTGCAAAGAATGATTCAAGGGCTTCATGCAGATTCATCATACCTACTTTAGTGTAAAGTCCAAATGTGATTAAATTTTATCTGCTCTATATACAATCAGTATGCGTCAGGAGCTATTTCAATATTAGTTAATTAGCAATGGTATTTGCTTTTCTACCTGGGTTGGTATACAATTGGCTTTCCACTGTTTTTCCAATGCACTGAAGTTTCACTGCTTGAAGAGAATCATCCGCATTTGTAATGATTGGCAAGCTCCCTAGAGTATCACATACCAACTTTGCTACTTCTCTCACATCAAAGAGCTTTAACAATTCCGAATATATAGCTGGGAAGGAACTGAGAAAGATTGCCTGGGAACAAACACAGAAAAAGTAATATACTTATTACAAAACCTCCAAATGGACAGAAAAAAGGAATCTACACTTTATTTGAATTTAATTTTAAAAGGCATACTTTTTCTATTTTCCAAGAAAAACAGATATTTTGAATTTGCTCTTAATATTTTTAATTTGTTCCAAGGGAAAAAGGAGTATGCATATTATTATCATGAGTTAATTTGTAGTTTTAAATGAATATGAGAAATCCAAGGACTATGGTGAAAATAGAGAAGGGTTAGAATTAAAAAAACTAAAAAAAAAATAGCCGACTGCAAATGCTGCATCCGAATCATGGAAGACAACTGGAAACAAAACAATTCTATAGCTTGTGATATTAGCCAAAAGCTTCATACAGAAAGCCAGCACTATCAGATGTTTGATTCAACTTTTGTTCCCAATACGTGAATGAAATGAAATGTCATTATAACTGAAAATAGATCAGAAGGGTTAGCATGTCACATTTAAACACTACTATGTTTTTATGTTTCAGTTACCATACACAGAAGCAATGTGAAAAGCAGAAGTAACTGTGTAAGGTAGTATTTTTGCAGAACTTACTTGGGCCTGAGATAAAGCATTGGTTCCTTTAGTTTCTTGGGAAAGGAAGAATCGTACTGACATCAAAAGCTCTTGAATACAACAGCTGAATTCCTCCTCATTTTGTCCACCAGTAGCAAGAGAGAATAGCTTCCGAGACTGAACTATATATTTAAAGATATATTCTTGGGCCTATAAAATAAAAATGTGTGATTTTATATCATTCCCTCTTATAAATAATAAACATTCTTCTAATAGCACTGGTTAGATAGCATATAGCCTAAAATTGAAAATGAATAGCTCATATCACAAAAGGGCAACTTTCCATATTCACTCTTTGCTAAATTCATTGATTTTTTTAAAATGTTCAGTCTTTCTAAATTAAGGGGAATCGAAAGCCAGTGTTGGCCTGGTCATTTTCACTTCAAGCTTGCTGCCATGGAAATAATGAGAGGAAGCATGGGAGTTGGGAAACATGCAGAAGGTTAAACTGGAATTTCTGAGAAGCAATGGGGAGGCATGGATTCAGAGAGGTCAGCTTGAGGTGTATAACATCTTCAAAACCAACCAACCTGGGATCAGCATGCACGAAGGAGGAGCAACACACTTGGACCAGAGACCAAAACACTGAAGTTTGGTTGCCTGTCTACTGAGGGTGAGCTCTGAGATTAGTTTCAATTTGTTTCTTCATGTATGTCTTGCTTCACACATTGCCTGACTCTTGCTGCAATCAGCTCTTTCCTAGTAAAAGTATTTTTTCTCTGAATCAATGGAGTCAAGGGTTTTCTTTCCTAGGGTCAACCTGGAGACTGCAGTCTACAGTGGGGACCAAGCATCTAGATGTCCAGGCACGAGAGAGAACTGGAAGAGGCCGGACCTCCAGGCAGATCCCCTCCAGACTGTGCCGTATCTGAGATGAAGCATAATGGCTGGAGGAGCTAGACATCGCTAAGGAATCTATTGGGCCTGGATGGTCATTGGGCACGGAGCAAAAGGAGGGCCCAGAGGAATGACTCTTGGGGTAACTGTCAACTCTTAAAATAACTCTAGCTAAAGCCATATTTTTCTGTGCCTCGTTTCTTAGTTGCCATGCATATGTTGGGGAGGAGGACTTAGCGAATGTAGAATGTTTTCCTCCACAGTGCCAGACATAACAGCAATAAGACTGTTGAGAACCAAGGCCAGCTCAACATGTCCTAGCAGCGGCAGGAGGGAGTGCTGAAAAGTTCTTTGCCTGCTTGGTTGGCTAACATAACCTATGACACAAGGGGAGTGGCTGGTATCTATTCTTTAATTGTACCAAAGAGCAGGAATTATTCAGAGTTGGTTTCACATTTAAATGTGCTGATATGATGTACCCAATAAACATGATCTTTGAGAAAGCCCTAGCCTGAGAGTCTTGAACTGATTGGGAGCATTGCTCAGAACTATGACAGAAACTTTTATGTGTGGAAGCAGAGGTTCCCACAGGCTGGAGTTGTGTGAGGGGGACAGAGATGATGTCCTCCCTCCTGATATGGACCCGGAGGATGCCATGCTGAGCATACCCTATACTTGTTGGAATAAGTGATACAGAATCAGAGAGCCTGGGAATCTTTCGCTCAGATAACCACTCAGGCTCCTCGAACTACCTGAAGCCAAGCCATGGACAGAGCTGCTGCAGTGGCAGTCATGGCGACAGTTGCATCTGCTCCACCTGCACTGTGCTAGCACCAGAGATGCCACCACCATCAGCTGCTGTTGCACAAGCCCCTCCACCTGAAGGAACTGCCCCTTGGAGATGCTGGGTCATGAATGTTCCAGCCGTGGGAGTAAAGTATGGGGGATACCGCAAGCAATTGGGGTTCTTGGTGGCACAAGTCTGGAACTACATGCAAGAGTATGGGGATGAATAGGGGACAGAGGTAGCCCAAGTCAAATGCATGACTGTGGCTGTCAAGGGTGCTGGACTCAGATTGCCCCAGGTCATAGGTGGGATTCAGCTGGTTCTCACCAGTTTGCCCAAACCATTAGTTAATTGCTTATGCAGTTTGGAGAACTGGCTAAAAATAAAGGGCAAGAGAGGTTCTCTCTCTCTCTCTCTCCCTCTCTCTCTCTCCCTCTCTCTCTCTCTCCTTTAAGTTAATTGCTCTGGGCAGACAGCCAAGAACAGTTGCAGCTGGAATGCAGCTGCTGGATCAAGTCAATAAACAACAGAAACTGACAGGATTAGGGCAGGGAAACCCATCAATCACCCATCTAGGGATGGGATTAACCTCTTCCCTTCAGGAAGAAGGACAAGATTACAAACATTTTCATTATTAGTATAGCTTTTATGGTCAGCTGATGCTCCCTGGAGTCCCCAAAACCTTTTAGAGCTCCTGCAGTGCTGGCTACTTCTTGTTTCTTCCTGGGGGGAAAGATACAGGAGAGGACAATGATGCAGCTTGATCATACAGGTCATGAATTTAATGCATGTATGGTCCAGCCAGTTATATTGCTTCTGCTGTGAAGCACCCAGTTTAGAACATAGAGAACACAGAATAACAGAGTTGGAAGGGTTAATGGCTTTTGGCAGCATGCCCAGGCTTTCAATTAGCATGAGTGGCTGCTCTTAGTTTCCCTCTCAGCTGCTGCATTTGCTTTGGGGTTGACTTTTTTTTAAAAAAGGGGGAATGTCTGTTTTAAGTTTTCTGCATTGTTTTAGTGGTTCCTGGCACTGTCCTTTTCGGGATATACTTCCATCACTCTTTTTGAAAGTCTCTGGTGATGGAGCACCCATTCTGAAGACAATTGGAGTACCCACAACTTCTATTCCATTGGTTGATTGGTCTCACCCTTAGGAAATTTCTCCTTCGTCCTAGGTTGCTTCTCTCTTTGGTTAGTTTCCATCCATTGTTTCTTGTTGTGCCTTTTGGTGCTTTGGAAAATAGA
>JANHFR010008665.1:94649-106004 GCA_032468015.1 Mimophis mahfalensis | reverse complement strand
GACTTCAGAGCCCAGAGTTTCCATTTAAGGCCAAGATTGCTCTGGAGAAAAAGCTGTTCTTGAGATGGTTTGTTCTCACCTTCATTGTCCTATATCTCCATCCCGACGGCAGAAGCTCGAAGAGGCGGTGACCCGGATGTGATGGATCTCTTAACATATCTAATGTATTTAAAGTAAATACAGCCATGCTGTCTCTTCCAATTATTTAAAACTAATGCTTAATTCATTCCCTCTTGTAAAGAATACCATTAACAAATGCATGTTCAATGTATTTTTCAACCCCATGCCTATACCACTGAAGTGGGCAACTAAGATTCTATGAATGTGGGAAGGGTTGTTGCCCCAAAGCATACACCAATACAGCAGAACTTTTGGAGAGGTTGTGGGAATCTTTAGTCTCTTTCAAGAAGTTAAATTTTATTTTACTTGGGCTCCTGGTGGATAAAAATCCTAGTGGATTCTTATGTGTATTTGACAATTGTTTTGAATATGTGTGCATATCACGACAACAGACATAGGGCTGAAAGAGGTATTACACAGCGTAGAATAAAATAGCAGACAATTACAGGGAAATTTATCAATGTTGCTTACACTTAAGTTTGGCTCAGTTTCAAAATAATAAAGTTGTTAAAGCAAACAGTGGCAATCAAGTTAAACCTGCTGATAGAGCACCTTTATTTTGCCTCTTCAATTATGTAGAACCACCATAGCACAACTCAAATATTATAAGATTTCATTTATTGATTTGGTCATTTTTTCCTCATGAAGACATTTTCCTGTAGATGGTGCTCTCACCCAGCATCTAAATTTGTCATGTTGAATTAATAACACAAATTCCCAAGCAGCATGACACTGAGATATAAATGTGTATAATGAGCTGTAAACTGATTTGAAAGTCTTGATATCCAGAAGAATTCATTTCGATATTAATTGCTTGGTAACTGTGTACATTGACACTTGAATCTATGGTGTGGGCTTCAAATGTTTTCAGTATATTTTCTCTTTCTATCCAAATAAGCAGACAGACACATACCTGTGCTTGAACACACATTACTATTCTGATAGATTGTGCATACATTTTATCTAAAGTCAAGAAAAATTCCATTTTTTGTGCTTTTTCCTAGGAACAGGGTGACTGTGAGTTCTAATCCTGACTTAGCCATGAAAGCCAGCTTTCAGGAATGGCCTTGGGCTAGAGGGATACTACATGAAGGAGTATGGGGCCGAACTGGATTTACTGGACTCAGGCTGCACTAGGTACATAGTTAGCCCTGAAACCATCAAAAAAATGGGATTGAGACTCAAGCGGCTAGGAGTGCCCATAGCATTTTGCCAGCTAGATGGGACTGTAGGTGGAGGGGGGCCCAGCTCACTTTATAACTGAACCAACAGAGATGAGAATGGTAAATCATAAAGATACCTGGAGTTTTATAGTGGTGCCAGGGATGGAGAGGCCCCTCCTTCTTGGCTGCAGAAACGGAACCCTGAAGTGAATTGGAGGAGGGGTTTTTAAAAGATTTGGCAGAAAGTGGCCAAGGAAGAGGAAAAGATCCCAAAACTCAGCAGTAAGAGAAACAAAGGACAAGGGGAGCTGGGGGCAGCAGCTCAGGATCACTCAATGAGCGAATCCAAAATCTCAAAGGAGTACTGGGACTTGAAATATATGTTCAGTGGGAAAGGCTCTGATGTGCTCCTGGCCCATTGCCCCATGTAGTATTGAAATCCTTCCTGTAGCTAAACTCCAAAACCTAAGCTTTACTCAATGATTCCTCACGAGCTAGGAGTTTCACACTTTCATAAGAACTTAAAACATGGATTTATCCAACCAGCAAAGCCATGGCTGGCAGCCACAGTTTTGTTCCTGGAGAAGGAAAATGGGACTCTTCATCTATGTGTTGATTATAGAGGGCAAAATGTGGTGTGCATAGAAAATGTCTACCCACTGTCACTGATGAAGGACATGCTGGAGCATCTAGCCAAAGGAAAAATCTTCACTAAGTTAGACTTGCGGGAAGCTTACTATTGGATGTGAATCAAGGAGGGGAATTAATGGAAAACTGAGTTTAATTGCGCCCTGGGATGCTTCCAGTTCTGGGGGCTCCCTTTCACCTTAAAGGGCCCCCGCGGTGTTCATGCAACTGATCAATGAGGTGCTGCATGGCTTTTTGTACAAGGAAGTGTTGGTGTATTTGGTTGATATTATACACTGAAATGAGGGAGAAACATGTGAACTTGGTGCGAGCAATCCTTAAAAGGCTTCAAGCTGCTGAACTGCATGCAAAACGTTTAAAGTGAATTTCACCAAAATAAATTGATTACCTGGGTTGTTGTATGTCAAATGAAGGAGTGGAAAAGGGCCCAGAAAAGGTAAAGGCCCTAGAATGGCCCCCTCCCCATACTAGGAGGCAATTACAAAGCTTCCTGGGTTTCATCAATTTCTACCAACAGTTCATCCTCTCCTTTGCAAAGATTGCATGACCAATCACCAACCTTTTAGAAACTAAGAGGAGATGCCAAAACCGGGTCAGCCACTTAAGTAGACCATGGAGTGCCAGGCAGCATTTGAAAAGCTCAAATGCCTGTTTGCAGCAGAACCCGTGCTAAAGCACCCTGACCCAGAGGCTCCATTTGTAATTCAGGTTGAGGTAAGTGATATAACTGTGGGGAAGTGTTATTGCAGAGGAATGCCCAGGGGTTGCTACAGCCATGCACGTACACTTCTAAGAAACTCACTAAGACTGAACAGAGGTGGGAGATATGGGAGAAAGAGGCATATACAGTGTGGTGGGCCCTACTCACTTGATGGTATTTCCTGGAAGGGGCAAGGATGCCGTTTAAGGTATGGACTGACCATAAAAATCTGGCAGCCCTGAAAACTCTCCGCAGACTATCCCCTATACAAATCTGTTGGGCTCAACACTTCAATTGTTTCAATTTCACCCTGCATTACGTCCTGGGGGGAAGAATTTTATGGCAGATGCTTTGTCTAGATTGTCGCAATATAATGTTGTTAAAGCTGAAGTGGTCAGACCTGTTATCCCCTTGAAGCAGCTAGCAGCCCGGGTAACTACTGGAGCTCATGGGAAGGAGGATGTGAGATTCCAAATGAACTGTGTGAGAAGCTCAAAGAAGTATTAAAAGCTGATGAATGGCTCACTACTCACAAAAATGACTGCACCATGTGTGATGGACTTAGTTTACAATATATAGTGGATATAGTTTGTAATATACTCTGCAGGCCCTGCATACTGAGTGCTTTCTCCACTAAAGCCGGGTCCTCTGTGGATCATGATGATACCAGTGGTGTAGTGACTAGAGATGCTGCCATGGGAAAGGACAGTGACTTCTTGCCTGGTTTGGGAGTAGCAGTAGTTGTGGACATCTCTGCAAAGCACAAAATTCTCCTCCACAACAGCATACACCAAAACAATCACTATTATTATAAGAGTTCAAAAGTAATCCACAAAGCCAACACTCCAAATGATTCTCAAGGGCTACAAAACACCACACATCCTTCCTCCTTCCTGCTGGCAGATGGCTCTTTGGGTGAGAAGACAGCCACTTATAGCTCACTGCCGCTTTTTCTGTGGATCTGCAAATTGCTCCACTATCTTCTGGTATAAAGAAAAAGAGTCCTTTCAGCACACCACTGCTCTCTGGAGATCAGAATTTAGCACAAGCACACCGTGATAAATCACTTCCACACCAAATTAAAAAGTGCCCTGTCACGGCTTTGGGGCAGCCATTCTCGGCGCCCTCTTCTTGGAACAGCACCCCAGGAGGGTTTCCTCTTCAGTGTGTGGAGATCAAAAATTGGCGCTTTGGCTTCCCCTCTTCTTTGCCAACCTCTACAGGGCTGACAATGGCAAATTCAAGCCGCCTGAAGTGAGAAAAAGGAGCTTGGGACAAGGAGATGATCTTACCCCTCTCCGCACAGCCGTAACATCACACCAGAAGTTGTATTTAATGATGTATTTTTGAAAAACTGGCAACGTTTCGGAAGACTCCCATCCGCCATCCTCAGGCCGGTGTTTTCCGTTTGACTCCTGTAAGTGTGTGGCGCGGTTGCAGCTGGGACAGCTGGGACCACCAGCCAAAATACACCCCAGCCAGCCACATAGCTGAAGCATACCTGCCCTATGAGTGAGAGCCAACCACTCACTTGCAGCCAAGCCACACTAAAAGCCTTCAATACACAACCTACAATGTTGCCAGCCAACCAGAGCAGAAGAATGCTACAGAACAGACAAAATGTAACTAGAACACCAATCAATCAAAGCACAGCTAATTCAAGGACCAATAAATACAGAACAAGACTCCCAGTCAACCAGGATGAGGAAAAAACCAACTAATGAGAGCGTGCTGCCAGCACTAAATTTAAAACAGAAATGGTTGTGACTGCGAGACACACACAAAGAAGACAAACTAAAAGCACCAGCCTGATGATGGCAGATGGGATTCTGCCGAACATTGCTACAACTTCAAAAGCACAACAATGAAGACGCGGCAAAAAACCTGAAAACAACAAAATGCGGTGTGTGTGTGCGCGTGCGTGCGTGTGTGCGTGTGTGCGTGTGTGTGTTATTTTATAGTTGTTTGGAGTTACTGCATGTTTGTACTCTATCATTTTTCTGCTTGGAAACTACTTAAAGTTGCAAGTGAAATGTTATCGAAGCCTTCATAAATAACCAAACAAAGTTACTACACCTTAATATTTGGGTTAAGGTAGAATTTTTTTTACAACATACCTGGCATAATAATATTGGAAAAGCCCAACTTCCTTGTTATTGATACTCCATGGGTAAACATGGATGTGTAGTCTCTCCTGATTTGTTCAATGTCTCCATGGAGTAGCTGAAGAGAGACAGCTAGGCCTACAAACAAGAGAAGAATAGAGGAGAGTCAGTGGGTTGTTACTTTGTAAGATTCAAACACTCCACAGCTTTATCAACTAATATGGAAAGTGAAAAACCTCAAACAAGAAACATATGCAATATTAAAGATACATTCATCATAATGAATCTGACCAACATCCATATGCTAGAATCCTCCTATTTTCAAGTCAACAGTTTATGGAGTAAATTTTGCTACCCAAAATTTCAGTGGTGTTTAGTATTTGTACAGACTTTATTTGTACGTAAAATGAACACTAACCAAAATAGGAATTTCTACTTATTTTGAGGTGATGATTATATAAAAAAACAAAAAACAAAGATGTAGTATAAAGGAAAGGGGAAAAAAATCTTTTCTTTCTGCTAATATGTTTATTCATTTTTAAATGTATTGCATTAGGAAAACATTCCTAGATGCAATATTACAATCATTACGGTATTTAATTATTTTAAAAAATCTGAAATAAACTACTTTGCATTTCCTAGCACCTTGTAATATTGTTTTTCTTCTGAAAATGTGTAAAACTTCACATTTAGTTAGGGCTTTAATGATTTGTCAAGAATGTCATCTATGAGAGCATTATTTAGCAAAATCAAACATAATTGTTTCTTTATCACATTAACCTAAAACTATTTTTACTTTGACATTCAGTGAATAAGTCATCAATGAGTGAAGACAGGGCAGCTTCATACTGATTCTAACCCACAGAAACATGTTGCTTGACAATGTGTAGTGATGATGTTTTTCTGGAATGTACTGTAATTAAACTAAATAGAAAAGGGATTGTGTTAATAACTGGATACGGTATTCCGAATGTGGCCTCACTAGTGTAGTATAGAGTGGTACTATCACTTTCTTTGATCTTGATACTATCTGTTGTGCCCCCAGCCCCAGGGGGTGCTGTACCGTCAAACGCTGATTCAGTGGATGACATGGAGGAGGAGGAAGCTGACATGAGCAATGTGCCAGAGGGCCAGTCTTCCCTGGTGTGTCAGCAAGAGCTGACTACTGCCAACGTGACTCTGGACCTCAGCCAAGATGAGGGAGAACCAGAACAGCAAGCAGAGGCTGGCAGTAATGGGGGGAACCCCTACTGGATGCCAGAGAGAGACGGAGAAGTTGATGTCAACAACAGCTGTTACAGCGTTCCCGGAGGCATGGCCGGGAGACATAGGGTCATTGATTAGGCCACAACCTGCAGGGTATTAAGAAGGCTGCATAGAACGATTGTGATGAACATTTGTTAGAGCAGTGGTGTTTTTCGTCTCTCTGTTTATCTCGGACGTTTGTGTGCTTTCAAGATTCCAGCTCTGTCTCTTTCGGCTGTAAAACTGCCAGCTATCAGCCCATGCCTGGTAATGGGGCCTAGCAGGCCTCCCTGCAACTCCCTCCCCAGCCTCATTTCGGTCCCTTGATATTTCCAGGCCGGCCCTGCAGGCAGGATGTAAGCACCCCTGTTTGAGAGTGTGCTTGAAACAGGAAAAATGAAAATCTGACTGGGTTTTGCTAATTAGATTCGTTTAGAAATTAGTTTACTAAATATGTAAAAATTAAAAAAAAGAGGTTGCAACATTATTTTGTATTTTATTGCACTGAAAAATGTTGGAAATCAATGTTTTTTTCATTTTTATCCCACTTCTTTTCCTCCCTCATTTTCTTATTTTTATTTTCTTTTGTATATTATACTGCAACAGTCTTCAGTAAAACAATATTACCCCCCAAAAAAATCTAATAAAAGCCAATCAAAACACTCTACAGTGTATCATTTTTTCCAAACTTCGACATGTGAAGAAGATTATGGAAGAGATTTAGAAAATGTCTGAAGGAAACCACATGTTTTTAAAAGAATAAAGTTACAAAAGTCTCAATTTTTAAAATCAGGAGGAGATTCTATACCCTAAACAGTTTCCAAGCTGTACAGGAACCATATGTTTTGTAACACATGCAAAGCAAGTTGCTGTCTGCAAATAAAACCAGAAAATATATTTACCAGCATTGGATCCTGTCAGATTATAGCGTGCATTTAGTTTTTTTATGATGCTTTCATGAATTTGAAACCAGTCACTCTCTGTGTTACACCTGAAAATGAAGTAACATTGTTAAACATTGATCAGAAGTTATTGCTGCATCAACAGGAAAAGTAAAAATGTGAATGATCCAGTCAGCTCCAGATTTAAGGATATCCTGAGCAAACTTGCCCTTTGCAGTAGCTATTCAAATAATTACTTTCAGCAGCAACTTTAATCCACTCACACATTTATTTTACCAGATTTATCAGATGAGACAGCAGCACAAGTTCTCTTGTCTGTTTACATAATATAAATATGTAAACTGCATGTAATGCAAAACCTTGACACAGTATTGTTTCATAACATTGTGTGCAATTCTAATTGGTATATGAGTTACTGCTATTAAGCAAGTTTGCACACGAGAACTATATCAACTGTTACTGCCAGTGGGATATGAATTTGGATTAAGTGAATCTATCAGTAAATCCAAGATGTTTTAATTTGGATTTCTACAAAGATCAAAAGTTGGACTTTGTGGCTTGCCATGGTCCCTTCCAACTTCATGATTCTAGATCCTATTCTCTGCTTTAAAGAAAAGCTTAAAAATATATTGTCAATAGAAAACGTTGTTGGAAAATAAAACTTGCCCACTGCTGATACATTCAATAGGGAACACTTCCAACTGAATTTTAACAAAAGTAAAAAGAATCAATTACACTACTAGCCCATTACACTGTTGTAAAGTCTTCTCAAATCCATTGCTTCCTATAGCTCTAATTCAGATCCTGGGGACCATAGCTGGAGAAAAGTTGCCCATGAGACACATGATCATTTCTAATCCAAATACTGTTTTTAAAAATAACAAACATTTCCAGAACTTGGCTGACGAATAAAAGCCACAGAATAAGGTCTCAAATTTTCCATCATTTAGGCTATCCCAAAACACAAAACTGCATATTACTACAATTTTTACCTCAAAAACCATTTTAAAAAAGATAAACTACCCGGAAGAGGTTGGGGTTGAATGCATGGATAAAGATGTCCTACTGTTTTTTCGGTACTGTTTTTGTACATTTGTAATATAGTCATATGATTAATCAATACAATTTATTGTATTGTAGCAAATTTGCTAAGAATGGCCTATAGGGAAGAAGAGGTTAAAGCCTTTCTCTAATCTTCTAGTGTCAGATTCCAGACTCTTCCAGAAATTGAACCCACATTCAAGAACTAGACAAAAACAGAAATTTCCCATTTTTTTTCTCAGCTTTTGGAGTGGAATGAATATATTCTATTTCCACAGTTGTTCTGCCTGACTGAGTTGTGCTGATCATCTTACTAGCCTCGTCTCTTATACTCAGTAAGTAAATCCTTGCTGCAGATGGTAGGGAACAGAAAGCATTAAGTCCAGGGATGGGTTTCAATTTTTTTTAACAACCAGTTTTGTGGGTGGGGCTTGGTGGTGTGACTGGGTAGGTGTGGCCAACCTACCATCACTCACATCAAAGGGTGCCTCACCTGGCCCCTCCCCTCCCAGCTCTCCAATCTCTATGTGCATGGGGGTGGGGAGGTAACAATGGGGGCAGCTTCTGAGCGCCCCAGAGGGACTCACAGAGAAGTGCCCAATCCATCCTCCTCTGTTTTGGCATGAGGAGAAGCTTCTCCTCCCCACACCAAAACGAGCCCCCTCTGTTTCGGCATGGGGAGGAGAAGCATCTCCTCCTTGCGCCGAAACAGAGCAGGGAACCGCTGGGCTGGGGCTTCGCCAGAGGGACTCGCAGAGAAGCACCCAGCCCTGCCCCCTTCTTTCAGAGCAAGAAGGACTAGCATCTCCTCCTCACACCAAAACAGAGCGTGGGCTGGGGCTTCCCCGGAGGGACTCGGAGAGAAGCACCCAGCCCAGCACCCTCTCTTTCGGCACAAGGAGGAGAAGCTTCTCCTCCTTGTGTTGAAACAGAGCAGGGAGCTGTCATATTACTTTTTTCCAGTCAGTGGTGCGATTTGCCTCAGAACTGTGCAAAATCGTGGCAGGGAAGGGTGGGGAGGTGGGGAGCGGCTGGGCCATGCAGGAGTGTGATTTGCTGGTTCTCCAAACTGCAAAATCATAACATTTGGTTCACCCAAACTGGGCCGAACTGGCTGAAACCCACCCCTGGTTAAGTCTCTTCTTAGTTGTTACCAAGATTGTTATTCTCTATTAAAAATCAACTGATACATGACCCCAGCTGACGGATACACTGTATTTACTGATATATATACCTTGTTTCCCCATAGTATATATCTTTTGGGTTCAAAAATAAGCACTAGGACTTATTTTTGGGGATATCCACCCCATCCTCCATCCCACTATCTACTGTGTCCTGTGGCTGCAACAGGGACAAGCTCTCAATACCCCATGGCCTCCACCCACCCTGCCTGCTGGCCCTCCTGCTCCTGGGATCTGGAGCTCAGGTCTTGCTTTGGCTGTTGCTTTGATGAGGCAGAAGGCCATGCAACACATTGGGATCAGCTCTACCCTCTGCCTCTGCCCAGCTACTGGTCCTGCTGCACCTGCTGCTACTGGCCTCGTGGGGGCTCTTCACCATCCTGGCTGCTCTGCTCTCAGCTGCCCTGCTAGGTTGCTCCTGCCTGGTGTGAGGCAACTCAGGCCAGATCTACAACCTCCAGAGCACCTTGTCTTCGATCATCTTCAGACTGTACCCCTGCCCTCCCGCATGCAAGCTCTATGGCAGGAGGGAGGAAGGAAGGGGAGAAAAAAACCCATCTTCCTGGCTGCCGAGCCCCACCTATACTCCTGCACTGGAAAGGCGAGCAAGACATGCAACTCAATGCTACTGGTATGCCGTGCAATGCAAGACATGCAAAGCAACCTGCTCAACCCTCTTGGCTCTGGGGACAATCCCGGATGGGGAGGCATGCGGGTTCCCCAGGGTGGAGGCTTCCTGGTGCAACACTCTACTGCAGCTCTGGAGCAAATCTTCACCTTCCCTGCACAGGATTGCAAGACTGGAGGTCTTCATAGCCTCCAGAGGCTCCACTGGTGACTGCTGGCAAAGGGGCCATGGCAGGCCAGCAGGAGCAATCCAACTGAGAGTAGCATGAGGTGGAGCCATGCCATCTTGCTGCCGTCACCTTCAGGTTGCATCCCTCCTCTGCCCGGGCAAACTCTGTGGTGGCACTGCAGCAGGATGGAAAAAAGAGGGGGAGATTTCCCCTTCCTCCTTTGTGCCCCCAAACCCTGGCTGCTGAGCTCTCAGCCTGCACCCCTCTCACTACCCAATGTTACCTGCAGAGACCTCCCAGTGCAATGATCTGCCACAGCTCTGGAACAAACCTCTGCCTTCCCTGTGGATGACTGCAAGGGTGGAAACCTCCACCGACAAACCTCTGTCCCAGCTGTGCTGGCTCAGCAGTCAGGCAAGACAAGGTTTTAGGGAACAAAGGGGGAACCTCCCCTCCTTCCTCTGTCTGTCTGTCCCACTGCAGGGCCACCATGGAGCTCCTGCTCATCAAAGCCACACAGGGGATGGGTAGAACCATGCTTCGGCAGGAGAAGGGTGGAGCAAAGCTTTGAAATTCCCCCCACATCCAGGATCGTCCCCAGAGCCAAGGGGGTCAGGGCAGGTTGTTTTGCATGGCTTACATTGCACAGCATACCAGCAGCATTGAGTCGCATGTCTTGCTTACCATCCAGCACAGGAGTGCAGGCTATGGCCAAAGACAGGGTTCTGGGGTGCAAAGGAGGAAGAGGCAATCTACCCTTCCATCCTCCAATCCACTGCAGGGCCACCATGGAGCTTCTGCCCACTGAAGCCACAGAACAGCCAAAACCAGTGCAGTCAGAAGGGTGAAAAGCCCCTGCAAGGCTAGCAGCAGCAGCAGCTGAAGCAGACAAAAGCAGCCATCCAAAGGCATAAGGGGAAGGAGCAGGCGGCCTTCTGCCTCAATGTACAGTAGCAGCAGCCTGAGCAAGACCCAAGCTCCAGGTCTGGTGGAGTGCCAACCATGGTTGTCACCTGCACCAGGGCCACAAGGTGAGTTGCAGAAGAGTGGGGCCCTTAGCTGTGAGGTTGCCAGGCACCCTGAGCAGGACTGGGGTTGGCAAGAGTGTGCTGGAAACACCTCCAGGTTCCTCAGAGAGACAGAATGAGAGGCAGCTCCTGACCCTCGCTGGCTCAGCTGATCTGCAGGGCCATGATTAAGGGGCTGAACCTCCATGAGGTGACCGGGGAAGGGAAGGAGTTGCCGTGCTAAGCACTGCCTCAGGAATTACTGACTGTGTTTGCGAGGGGACAAACTGCCCTAGTGAAGGGGGTGGGCACCAGTGGTGGGATTCAAAAAATCCCACCACCGGGACACTAAATCGGGGGGCGGCCCCTCCCCCTCCAGCTTCTGCGCATGTGCAGAAGCCAGGCAAGCCCAGCCAGCTTTCTTATCATTCTCCCATGCGGTTCGG
>JANHFR010008656.1:186924-198324 GCA_032468015.1 Mimophis mahfalensis | reverse complement strand
TGAGAGGGCCGGATGCCATGATCTTAGTTTTCTTAATGTTGAGTTTCAAGCCAACTTTTGCACTCTCCTCCTTCACCAATTCCTCAGGAAAAAAAGAAAACAACAGTATGACTGATAATTTGCCAATCTTAGACAGGTTTTGTGTGGATAAATTTTCTTAGAACCTATTTTATTAGAACTTATCAACTGCAGTGTTTGAAAATTCAATAACAATAAAATGGCATTAAGGCTACAGTCCTTTACAATAGCATTTCCCAAATTAATGCTCTAGAGTTGTGCTGGACTCACAAACCTCAAGTTTGCCTTGATTAGATTGCCAAATACTGAGGGATTATGGTAGTTGAAAGTGGTTTTCTTCATTGGATATTACTTTCTTCATGGTAACAGTACTGCGATTGATAAATAGGTTTTTTTTTAAAATGTATACAATGAGGCTATGTATCCAAGGCAAGATCTTGTGATTAATAGCTCAGAAGGAAAAGTATTTGAAATAACTTGAAAGAGAGTCATCTTTTGAAGTTTTCTACCTTATATTGGGCAGAGGAAGTCTACGAATGATTAATTTCACTAAATTTGCCAGTAACAAGGGGATTTCCCATTAGTAGGTTGCAATCAATCCTTTGCTTTCTAACTTAAACTAACCTAAACAAAAGGGATCCCATTGTAGATTAGGACTTGGGGGAAATTGGATTTCCTGTGAGGGAACTAAAAATTACAAGCTTTATATGATTACAAGCAAAGAAGACAAATGGAAGATACTGCATGAATTCCAAATTCCTCAGTTTTCACAAAGAAGTGCATAGCTATGTAAAGTTAATGTATGTATGGCTAAAGATAAGGCTTATGCATTGCACTAAGCCAGAATTTAATTTGTTTCTAGCTAAACAAAATACATGAAACTACAGGATGAATGATAAAATATATTGCACTGAGGTGAACATAGGAAACTCAAAATCCTGTTTCTTTTGAGTGGAGATATACTGACTTTTGCAATTCTTTCCAACAAAATTGATGGCTTAATTTTATATTTTATATGGGTACTAATAATTCACAAGTATTATCAGAGTTGCATACACAGCTGAATGAACTGTTATATATGATTAAAAAACACAATGAAATAGTATGGCGTACTTTTGTGAATGTTTTCAGTAAATGCCTGTTGAGTCTGACTCTAAAGGGAAATATAATGAACTAATTTATTTGGCTATAACTTATGATTGTTTAAAAATCAGACAGAATGGGTTTCCAAGTATTATCCAATCTACCAGGACAATTTTACATAGTCTTGCGCTGATTTTGGCTCCTTTCTCCAAGGCCAGTTCCAATTGGTCTAGTCCAATAGGAAGTGAGAGGTCTAGTCCAAAGGCACTTCTTTTGGGTATGCCGAAGGGCTCAGTACTGTCTCCACTCCTTTTTAACATCAACATGAAGCTAATGGGGCAGATCATAGGATAAGGTACCATCAATATCCTGAAGATACTCAAGTTTACATCTCTATCCTCAGTGACCCAAGTGATGTTCTTGCTGGTCTCTCATGGTGCCTGAAGGATGTGGGGCTATGGATGGAGGACAACAGGCTTCAGGTGAACTCTGGTGAGACTGACTGACTTGGGTGCACTGAACTTTGGGAGCTTTTAATGTCTCAATTTAAATTATGATCACTTCCCTGTACTTTGAATTTGAAGTTGGTGGCCATAATTCTGCCTCCTAACATTCCAGAAAATTGTATTTTGAATAGTTGATGGAGATTGATTTTTAAGGCATTTTTCAAGGTGAAACAGTAAGGATTCCTAACAATCTCCCATAACCATAAGCCCCAAATCAATCATAAAAGCAGGGGTCTGGCATTGATGGTAAAGTTGTTGGGGTAAATGGTAGCAAGGGACTTCTTACTGTTCTACAAGCATGCAGAAGGGGACATCCTCTTTGGGAAACAAACTGAGCCTATGTTCACCTTTAAGTCTGAAAAAAGAAAAGGTTTTTTTTTTTTTTGCTGCCAATATTTGATTCTTCTGATAATGAAAATCTGTCAGTGTGATCTGAGTGTACACCTGCAAGTAGGGTAATGAGAGTATAGTCTGATGGGGTAGAGATTACCCATTTCTGATCTAGAGATCAGTGTCAAAGTCCAACATGTGGATATGTGCTTTATAGTTACAAGCTGTAGATTGCATAAACATTAATAGTGTGTGGGTATTGTCTGTATGTATATTTATAAATGTTTAGTTGTTGGATTCATTTTGGTCAACCTACAAATTATCCCACATATGAATTAGCCATATAAATATTATTTCCATAATAGATTATATATTTTAATGTATATTTAATGGTAAAGCTCCTAGTACAGGAATTTCATCTTCTTGAAGATATTTGGTTATTCCATAAATGAGATTCTGGCTTCCAGCCACAACTAAGTGCCTACTCAGTATGATTTCCAAACTGCCAATAGAATTAAAATGCAGAAGGATTAAACAGGCTATCATCTCTCATCACTTCAAAAGTGAGCATCTGGGATTGCACCATACCATTTTATTAACAGATTATAGATTGCTGCATAATAAATTAATTTAATAGACCAATGAGGATAATTGCTAGAGTGGCTCATCTTCTGACATCAGCTAACCCTGATGGTTCCAAGTTTGCTGTTGTGCCCCTATGTTCTAACCACTCTCAAGCTGTTTTGCTGGGAGGAAGAAATGCTAAATGTAAAAATGATTTTTATTAATAGCCTTCAGTTTATAGAACACTTTGCAATCTATGAAATTCTATTAAATCCAAAAGATTTCTAATTGTTCTGTTATGGAGTGGGGAAATGAAGGAATAAACCCTCAATTTTCTTCTGTCCTTTTGGGACAGAAATTCTAATGCAATGAGCACCTGGAGAATCAGTGAATAAGAATTTTGATAACACATATTTTATTAGAGAGAGGGCCAGTTTAAGAGACTGTTTAGAACCAAGCTAGATGGGGTAGGGGAAGAGATTTAGGGTAGCCACACCTTAGAATCTCTCAGGATATATCTAATGGGTTAGAAAGTTATTGCTTTACTTTGTTAAGCGTATTCTATTACATGTAAGGCAATAAAGGATAGAGCTTGATTGGATCTCACAGTTTAATCTTTGGATTTGGGCCTGACAGAAATGTTGTTGTTTTTTAACTAGGTTATACATGCCACTCTATTCTATAGAGTTTGAGTAGCTTACAAAACCCACTATGGAAAGACATTTAAAATCAGTACATCAAAAACCCAAATGTAATACCCATCCAAACCCCCCAAAAAGCATACTGCAATAAATTATGGACCAAGGGTGTAGCAATACTACTATGTCCCTCTCTTTGGAACAATGTTTCGGAACAGCCCTCTTGAAGTAACTTTCTGCGATGATATAGGAAGGAGCTAATCTAATCTTGGTTGAAAAGATACTGTTTCAAAGTAGGAGGGGCAGCTGAAGGTAGTTGTTTCAGGACCTCTACAGATGACATTCTGTTGAAGAAGAAACCCAAAGATAGCCCACTCTACTGAATCTTACTAGGCAGAAAGCAGTAGGAGACAGTAGACCCTTAGATACCAAGGTTGCAAATCACGGAGGGATTATGGATGACAAGAAGTGTCTTAGATAGCATCTTTACAGCCATTAGTTCTTTGTGTTCTGACTATGAGGACATTTAAGTTCATAGATACCTTAGTCAGGATAGTAATTTGTTGAGCTTCTGATTTTGAGAAACTTTCCAAATCAGAAGTCCTTATTGGACATTGTAACCACATAGATCAGTGGTGGCAAACCTTTTTGGCACTGAGTGCCAAAAACAGGAGCAAGTGAGTGCATGAGCACACTTGCGTTCCAGAAACTGAAAGATCACATGATCTTCCAGTTTCTGGCACTTCTGCACATCCTCACAAGACCAACCCAGAAGAGCAATGGGCAATGGCTCAGTGTGCCTGGAGAAATGACTCTGCGTGCCACTTCTGGCACACGTGCCATCGGTTTGCCACCACTGACATAGATCAATGTTTACCCACCTTGGAAACTCTAAGAGGTGTGGACTTCAATTCCTAGAATTCCCCAGTCAGCATGGAAAATATGATAGCAATTATACTGTTCTTAATTTGCTATCCATTTCTGAAATATAATTAACAAAAAGAGTAACCTTTTATGTACACCTGCTATGTCTTGCTGGAGTTCCTGAAGCCTTTGCACTATTGAGAAAAAGAGATTATTCTAAATGCTTTATTTTTTACTCTGAAATGTGGTATCAGAACTGATGCTTTTTTGAAGTTGGAATATGTCATGTTATTAATGAGGGATATATTTATTGCTTGTTATTAGTGCTACATTTTAATTGCTAACAAGTAACAGTGATGGAAAATATGCAAATCATAGTTTCCATTTTCCTTGTTAGACTTCATTAGCAAATCAATAAATTTGCTTGCATTTTTTAAAAAAATCATACATGTAGGAACCCTTGATTTTATTCCTGCCTTTGTTGATTTCTTTTATTATGCTTTAGTCATATTAAGAGCCTGACTTGTTCCATAAATAGATACATAGGCTTTAGGTATATAAACAAGCAGAGAATTGGAAAGAGATATTTGACCCATCTTTCCCAATACAGACATCCAAGTTTATTTTTATTTATTTATTTTATTTTAATCCCATTTATATCCCGCCCTTCTCCGAAGACTCAGGGTGGCTTACAATGTGTTTTAGCAACAGCCCTCATTCCATGCATATGCCTGCTCATTAGGGCTCTCACCCCCCACAAGTTAAAGTATCCTTGACAAATGACTCTCTGATCTCCACTTGAAAACAACCAGGTATATATAAAGAGACACATCAACTACATACTCATATCAACATTATAGATTCAGAATGAAGACTTCTATGAAATGTCACATAAATCCACAATTTACCTGAGCTGGATTAACCACTTATATTGCCCACTTTTTTATGATTAATCATAATGTAACAGGTAAATTATATCCAGCTAATCAGAAATAGTTCAGTGGAATTATTGGACATGCAAATCAGCTTTTTATAAAACCTGGAAATGAAATAACCACAGCAGCCAAAGGAAATAAAAAGTGTATTAGGCAGAAAAAGGGTAATTCATCATTCCTGTTTCTGAACTGCATCAGATAATTTAAAAGGGTAAAAAACAAATTTAACCTTAATGTAGTATTGAAAAATCAGTTACATATTTAGTTATTAAATATATCTATATCTATAAAAGAGAAGTGGTTGGAGTTGGTGTTTGTGGGTATGTCCTGAATAGGTTTTTTCACCCATGCACCAAAATGGCCCAAACTTCATAGGCACCTACTTTGAACCCTGGAAATGAGCAGTGTGTGTGTGTGTGTGTGTGTGTGTGTGTGTGTGTGTGTGTGTGTAATGTCATTGACCAGTCTTTGTCCCCAAAAAGGATGCCCAAAGTGGACACCCCCACATCTCTACAGGGGAAAACCTATACTGTGTAGGAGCCATCTTTGACAAGGCTCCTTTGACTAATGCACATGTGCACATAGCGCACTTCTCCAAAAAACAGCTGGTCAAACAGCACAGGCTGCTGCTCTAAAAAAATTCCCCATTTAGGGGAAAAAACTTCCCTCCTAAATGGGCAAGCTTTTTAGAGCATCAGCCCGTGCTGTTTGATCAGCTGTTTTTCGGTGAAGTGGGGTGCATTCTGGAACTGCATTTGCCTCTGGGCTGTCAGCCAGACTGCATTCACCTTTCCCCGAAAATCAGCTGAACAAATGAAACAGTTGATTTTCACGGAAGTGGGGTGGAAAAAAAAATTAAGGCTGACAGGGAGGTGGGAGGGAGGAAGGAAGAGAAATAGAATTGAGGGTGGAAGGATGAACGGGAAGGAAGAAACACAGAGGGGGCATATAAGTAAGGAGAGAGGGAGGAGGAAGGGAGGCATGAAGACAGGGGAAGAGAGGTGAGGCAGGAAGGAAGGATGAGGGGGAAGGAAGGAACACAGATGGGAGATAAGGAAGGAGGGAGAGAGCAGGAAGGGATGAAGGAAGGAGAGAAGTAGGGAGGGAAGAAGAAAGGAAGAAAGATGGCAGTCCCATAAAAAATTACCCAGGCAATTCCAAGTAATCAGCTAGTACTCTATATTTTCCTGATAGAATTCAGAAAAGTTTCATTCATTTTTAAACACTTTCTCATTATGTACATTTAGTTCTACTCAATGTCTTTGATAGAGTCTATTGCTGAAATGTTGATTACTGTGTATACAGATATAGATAGATAAAGGGGTCGATCTGTATGGATATTGTATCCTAAAATAAATACAGGCCTCTGACTTTTTGTTACCCAGCATAGCTGGAAGGCAACCACTGGCCTTTTTTTTTTTCAGCTACACATCAAAACCATTCTTTTTGACTTGTGCCAGCAGAAGTGGTGCCATTGGATTTGCCTGATGGGCTTCATTTCAAGTGTGGGTAAAAATGATCTTTGGTCACTTGTTCCTACCTCTCCCCCTACCTCTCCCCCAGTCTCTGTTATGGGTCTTTTCTTTCATAACCACATAAACTAGCCCAAGTGAAAGGGAAGTTGTCACTGTTTTTCCTGATACCACCCAGGAAACAAAGCAACAGGGGTCAGGGGTCATTGGGTCAGACTCGACATAATCTGGGCAGATAAGCAGTTGAAGCCTGCAGTACAGAAAAAGAGCAAAACCATGTCATGTCTCCTTCCATGTATTCAATTGAACTCTCTCACAGAAGATCACATATAAAACTGAATTAAATTTCGAATTGATTCCTAGAAAATTGGGGTCCAAACTGAAGCTCTCTCTATGAATGTGCACATGAACAAGTTCTACACAAATGATAACCTGAAGATACACAATACTTTTGGATTTGCTTTAGATTTATATCTCTTGTCTTCACAACAGCATCTGCTCAACCTACATTTTAAATACTGGAGGAAAAATGTAGGTCAAGAGGGAACATTATTTGCAGAGACAAACTCTTTATGGGTAACATAAACAAGAAAACCAAGGTAAAGATAGAGAATATTCTTTTACATATACACTTAACACCCAAAAGGAATAAATCAAAAATCCAATTTCAGAGGAAAGTTCTTCTGAGACCAAAGTCATGGAATTTCAGAGAATTTACAAAGAACATTGTTTTAATGTAGCATCAGATCAGTCAAAAGCATTGGATGTTCTAGAAGTTTCAAGAGGAACAGAGGACACAATTTAAGAAGGAAGAAAATGCTTCATCAATCCAACAGACACTGCAACCATCTGTTGGGGATGTTTTAAATTGCATTCATGCTTTAATTAGCAGGTTGATATCAGCTTAAATGGGCCCTTTCAAATTCCTGATATCACAAAACAGACTATTTATTTATCAAATTTCTACCAACGCCCATCCACCCAAAGAAACTGTGGGGAACAAACATAAAGCAAATTACAAACCATTAAAAACAGAAACCAAGACTAGGTTCCTGTAAAAAAAATTGATATCTCCCCATATAACCTACATGCACAGGGCAGAGCTCCATCCTGACCTCCATATTTACTTCAAAAATACATTAAGCTGGGGTTTTTTTTAACATTTTGAAAAAAATAGCAACCAGCTTATATTTATGTATGTATATAAAAGTGTGGGAAAAATATATTTTTTCCTATCACTTAATTCTGCAATTTTAAACATAGTTTCAAAATTCTTCTAACAGTAATTTCACTTCTACCTGAGCCAAAATTGTGACTAATGATCCTCTTTCCAGATCATCATCTTTTCTGTCAGTAATTGCCTCATGAAATGGATATAAAATCAACAAAAATATGTTTGTCATTGTTGGCATCTTTGGGATATCTATTTTAATATACAATATTATGAGAGACTTTAATAGGAAAAGCAATCTTCATTTCAAACATCCTGATAACAATGTGATTCTGCTTCATATTGCCACACAAAGAAAATTCCCTTGTGTAGCTTCAGCAGGAGGTATTTATCTATTAGAAGAACTACTTTTTTTTAAATTCTTTCCCATCTGCGCCATCTTTAATAATGATGTGATCAAGATGTTCCAGATTGTTCTCTGGTTTCCACTGCATTTTAATTTTTGTTGTAAGATAAAATTGACTTTTTTATCCCAATTAATCCATTCTGCTGTTGTTTGGGGGGGGAAAGGCAAAAACTCTAGATATTGTGAAAATCTGCAGTCTTTTCTGCACAGGATTAAATACTCCATTGTTGCAATTTTTAATAGGTCATATAAAAATTCAGTCAGCACAAATCTGAAATCCAGTGTTAAACCCAATTAGTGTAAACCACTCAACAAGGAGCTGATTTATATTTTTATTGTTGTTGATAATAATAATAATATGTATTGATAATAATCATGGGCTTTTAAAAGTAAATGTATGTAGCCCATTATCCTGATGGTACTTTTGCAAATCAACATCAAAAACCTAGAAATTATTTTTAACAGAAGCTTTATTATAATAATTATAGGTATTGGGTGGTTCATGCTGCTAGCAAGGAAATTCATATACCACTCTCATGTAATGGTTGATCTAAATAAAATATTTTAGCAACAGAAAACAAAAGCATACAGATTTTCTCAGATGTATATCAGTTACAAACATATTGCCTTCTTCACCCATGATGGCTGAAATTAGTAGGCACAAGCAAAGAAAGTTTCTTCAGTATCTCCCATAGAATCCACATAGCTGTTTCCTCAGTATTGTTTTCACAGAATTACAGAAGTTATGAAACATTAGAAATTAAAACAATATTATATGCTTTTAAAAGTAAATAAACTTTATAAGACTGTCTATCAAGCCCAAACTCTTATCCATAAGGAGTCTTGCAGACTTCTTCATTTTATATCTAGGGATCCATGAATGTTTGGCACTTTTTGTCATAGTTTTTTTCTCACAGCAATATGCCATAATTGTTATAGCCTCCTTAAACAGGTTTTCATCTAAAGGTGATAAGGAGAAGCAGGACTAAGACAAAAAGCCAGAGGAGAGAAATATAGTTGCTTCTCTGAGTATGGCAGAATTGACTTTCTCCATTTCTGATTTGAATTCTGCACCTGATATATTGCCAACACATATCAATACTGCCACATGGAAAGCCAAAGAGATGCAGAGAGATGCCAGATCACTTGGAAGCTACATTGCTTTTAATATTGAATAATCTTTCTCCTAATTATTTAATAACAATTATAACAAAAACTTTAAGAGTTATTCAATAATAACAATATCAACAGTATTTTAATTCTGTAGTGTTTTTAATATTGTTTATTACATTTGTTTTTTATTACATGCTGCCCAGAGTCATGTTTTGTGATATGATGACTATTTATTTATCTATTATTCCACCTTTATTATTATTTTTTGGAAGTAACCAAGCAGTGAACATACTTAATATTCCTTCCTCACAACAACATCCATGTGAGGTGATTTGGGCTCACAAACAATAACTGGTCCAAAGTCACTAGCCGTCTAAAATGAACCTAGATCTCACAGCTGACTGGTTTCTATTCTGGTACCTTAACCACTAGACCAGGTTTGTCAAACTCAAACCCTAACCCTATATAAACTAACTAGACTAGATAAATATGATTAATTAAATAAATAAGGTATCATTAAAGAATCCTAGTGCATAAGAAAAATAAGTTTAAAACATATGTTTAAAACATATCTCCGCACTTTTCGTAAGGACCTTAAGACCTGGCTCTTTGCATAGGCAGGCCTGGACTGAGGGTGGGGTTTCAGTCTTATTTATAGTCGTTATTTAATTTATTTTGACTTTGTATTTTGTCCATTTCAATTCCCTGTACACCGCCCTGAGTCCCTCGGGAGAAGGGTGGTATATAAATATTGATAATAAACAAACAAACAAACAAACAAACAAACAAATAAATAAATATGATTAATGTCAATGACAATCATCTCATTTTAGGGAAGGCAGCTAAAATAACCATGGACAAACAATAGTGGCATATCTGGCTCTATTTCCCCTCCTTGGGTATAAAAGATTATCTGGAGAGGCCATGATGATTCATCTGAGACTACTGGAAAACTAATACTGTGTTCTATTAAAGTATTACGAAATAAGCCTTATAAAATGGCTTTATTGGAAGTTGTTCCAAAGATTGATGGCAAATAGATACCTATAAGCTGCCTACAACTCAATACTTTTCTTACTCATCTATTGTATCATACACTTTGGCTTAAAACATTTCACATTTAGACAATCCTCTTCCATTATAACATATTTCAATTGATTTATAACTATAATCTGCTCAAGATCCAGTTTTTCACATAGCTCTGCCAATCCTCTGTATTGATTTGTCAGAACGTGACAGCTTTATTCCACAGAGTTACATGGAAAGCTGGATTCAGCATTTCTACCTTAAATACTAATTAAATGGGGGGAGGGAAGAAGAGAAAAACAATATGCTGCTATTCCTTGAAATGAACCAAACAATAATAGGTTCAGCATTAGATAGGTATTATCTTATTCTGTCTGTCCCCTTTTTCTAGGCTGCTATTGTAGTGTTGAGTCCATAGGCCCCCTACAGCCATCAAACCTTTGATGGGAACCTTCTAATGGGTCCCTCAACTCACTTGACCATGCACTGGATCCATATGCTTTTTTAATCAGTACTCTGGACTTATTTCCTTATCTAGAGTCATAACTGGAACAAAGGAAAGGATGATGGCCCGCGGGAGATGAAAGATGCCTATACCACCTACGAAGGGGCTGGCATGTTGCCAGGCCCCCAGCTATCTCACGGAGGAGGAAGGACACCTGGACGCCGCTCATGCTGCCCACACGCTCTTTGGCTTGCCCAGGGCTGTGAAGGGGCTGGCATGTTACCAAGTCCCGACCTGTCCTGCAGAGGAAGAAGACACTTTAATCTGCGGAGGCGGAGGGAGACTTGGCCTTCATCTATGCCACCCAGGTGGCTCCTGACTATGTCCGTACCTGGAGATGGCTTATTGGATTACATCTGGATGCTAGTTGCCCGATGCCTGGAGGCCTGTTTGTCCCCCCCCCCCAGGAGGTACCAGAGACTTTATGCCCAAGTTCAACGGAACTGCCTGTCCGGCCATTGGATTGTGACTGAGACTGTGACCCTCAACATGGCCGATGTGGGAGATCGGCCATGGAATCCTGGCTCTGGACTCCCCTCATCGTGGTGAGAGGTCGATGAGAGAGGGCTTTTTATTCTGTGACTTGGCACATTCTGCCTCCGGACTTATGACTTTTGCCGTTGCACCCCTTGTTGGATGGAATGGTTTTATCCTACTCGGTCGTCGAATTGCGGGCGCTGGAGAATGCCCCCCCTTCTCTGGCATGGCCTACTGGACTGTCTATGGCCTACCTCAAGGACGGGTCTTGGGATCCTGAGAGGTGGCATAG
>JANHFR010008656.1:105472-120562 GCA_032468015.1 Mimophis mahfalensis | reverse complement strand
GAAGATAGGTGATGTGAGGTAAGCAAAGCCAAGGATATAACACAGAAGAAACATGCTGCCCAGATATTTTGTAGTGTACATTTAGGCAAACAAGGGGAAATATATTTATATCTATATATATAACAATTACTTGGGTTTAAGACCATCAACTTCCATTCCAAGTATCCATTATTCTGGAAGGCTGGGAAGAAGAGGTCTCACATTTAAATCCTGAGAATATATATAAAAATATTTTTTTTGCACTATTGGTGAGCCATTAGTTGTGTTGGGTTTTGTTCTGAGCTGTAGTAAGATTCTCATCTAGTCAAACTGGGTCTGAGAGTATACAGTTCCATGTAGTGCTATTATGCTTTTCCTTGCTTTTCTGTTTGTTTTCACAGAACAGACCTGGCACAGATTGTTGGGCTCCCTTGGTCATTTTAATGTTGTAAATTAGATGAGCCTCAAGCAAGGTGCACCGTATTCCTTGCAACCACCCTATTTTTAAAGTGTTAATCCAGAAATTTAATAACAGATGTGTTCTGTAAAATTAACCTTAAATACTTATTCCTGGAAAATGTTTGCTCATTAAAACTGACAGTCATTCCTTATGTGGTAAATGCTCCATATGCCAAGAACACTTTGGCAGGAGTTGCCAGCTACAGTTCCATTATTTTAATTGCATTTAACCTATAATCAATATTTACTGCCTTCCCTAGGCTTAGCTGCATAGCTAAGCAGTATGGAAAGGGTCATATTGTTTATACCTTAGCTTCTGATTTGCTAACTGCAAAATAAGCAAATGCATCTGACAGTGACTTGAATCTACAGTAGACCAGGCTGCCTGGAAGTGTATTTAAAACAGCTAAATAAAGATATCTGTCATTTCCACCATGATATTTTTGTAGGCATAATATAAAACTGCTATGCACAGCTGCCTTAAAAAATACTTCTGAGCCAGAGGAGAATTTAAAAAATTAAGGCTGCTACAAGAGGAATTTAATAAATCTACAAAATACAGAGAAGTAAAGGAAATAATGGTAACAAAAATATTCATTGTTTTGAATTCATTTTGAAAGAATTATTTTTTCACAAAGGTTAGACTACAAGTTTCTTTAATAATGTTGATCAGGAGAATTTAAGTCTTAATAATGAATAAGTTTCACATTTCTATTGAACTCATTGACTTTATTGAAAGAATGTGACATGAAGCCATTTGATGTGATTGTAAAATATTGCCCAGCTGGAGGGCTTGAACTAGGCTGAATGGAAGTCAAGAACAGTAGGAGTTCTTTGTACTTAAAGACAGATAATTTAAGGTTATTTACAAATTACATTAATTTCTATGGTTGCAGTCATCTCAGGAGGTTTAAAAAAATGATAGCCTCAATGCTGTAGATAACAGACAATTTCCATCAGGGGCATAACATGTAAATTAAGATGATTTTGGTCTTCTCTTCCTGGTCATGATCTCAACTGAAAAATGACCCCATTCTTCAATTGGCAGCAGAAAAGATGTATCCCACTAATGCCAATTATGCCTCATAATTACTGAACAAGAATTGATGGGTAATTTTTTAGAGACTAAGCCTGCAATGAAAAGAGTTAACTGTCCTCTCTTTCAGTACTCCATAATTCATTTGATACTTGCCATCTGTCAGAGTGTGCACAGTGTGACTAGGTGAGACAACCCAGGAGCACATACAGCACACAGGTTTGTATTTACATATAGTGGTTTTATCCCTTCAGAAGCATGTATACATACAAGTACTTTGATACAGGCCTTGAACAAACAGCAATCAGTTGCACCACAGAAGCAGACATGGAGAGAGAGAGATGTCCACCCAGGGTCTCTCTTATATTACAGCCTCTTAAAGCGGTAGCAGTCAAATAACCCTGCTGACTCATTGTTACCATTGCATCATCATTACAACATTACAGTACTACAACCTTACAACAGCCGGTCAGCTATTAAATAATCATTATCCTGACATACTCATTCCATTAACATAAAAAGATGGTTACAGGTTAGGCAGCTAATGTAACCATGATTTTATAAATAATAGTTTTAGCTAAACTTTCTTTGTAAGTTCAACACTGGGAGCCTAGAAATCTCTGCAACATATGTCAGCATTTTGCTGATCTTTTATTATTAATATATTTGGGGGTAGAAACCATGATAAATAAGCAAGATAGGAAAAAGAAATAGAACATGGCTTCTGAATTTTTTTTCCTATACTTAATAACAGATCTACTTTGAATCATATGACAAGAAAGGAAAAAGAATGGCATTCCATCCACCATCCAACTGACTGTCCAAAAGGGATGCAGGCATTTTGGGGAACATTTTCTTTTCCATAGCTGTTGGTTGATCTGGCCTCCTTTTGCTCAATATGCCTGTGCTAGCTTCTACTACATCAATTTCTTTCCTTCTCTTTAGTTTTTTGAGAGTTATCTTGCTGATGGGTAGATAGATCTCTGAAGTTCCTTTATATAGTATCTTTCTGACATTCTGCTGAATTTGAAAGAACAAAAAATAAATAAAAGTGCCTTCAAGGCAAGCTCAATTGCTGATGATTTTGTGAACATAACCATATAATTTCCCAGCCACAGTAGGGTGATAGGTTGTGTATGCTTCTTCTTGGTTATTTTTAACTTCTCCTACATTCCTGGAATTATTTGGAGGTCATTCATACAAGTATTAACCAAGCCTAAAATTATTCCTTAGGTCAATTAGATTCTAGGACAAGACAATTAAATTGGCATAAAATTGCAATATATCTAGCAGTTAGAAACATCCAGAAGTAGTCTTGAACTAGTAAAATAAGTCTGAACAAAGAGGTTTTTAAACAATGTGGAGGGAAGAATTAAAATATTTTTATTTACTGATTATTACTGACTTTAAAATAATTACTAATATGTTATTTTCATAGGTTGAAGAAATGTTATTTAAGATAATTTGACACATCAGTCATCAATTTATGGACCAATCTTAATTTTCCCTGGAAGCAGTAAGAAATGGGAAACTACCACACAGTAACAGAGGCAAGCTACTGCTGTATCTTGTACTAGATCCTACCTTAGGATCCTGTACTAGATCCTACCTTAGGAAAGCTGAGATACACCTGATTTTTTTTTAGTTCATTTGCCCATCTGACCCACACAATTGGTTCCATAAGTGGAGTCAGTGTAGAAAAAAATAAAAGAGTTCTGCTCCTTCACTTGCTATTCTTTCTGCAGAGAATCAGCAGCCTGAGGAGATGGTATATATTGATGGAAAAATATTATTGTAGACATGCTGTTAAGAGTCATTTTAATTAATTTAATTGAGAGCTGATTTGGTCTAATGGTTAAGATGCTAGCCTGGAAGTCTGGAAACCATGAGTTCTAGTCCTGCCTTAGGCATGAAAATGACTTTGTTCTAGTTACTCTCTCAGCCAAATTACCTATAAAGTTGTTGTGGGAAAAATAGAAGGAAAGAGTATCAGATATGTATACCACCTTGAGTTACTTATAAAATTAATAAAGGTGAGATTAATTTTTTTTACTATAGTTGTCCTTGCTATGCATGATATATTTATGCTACCATGAATCTGTAAAAAATTCAAAGTAACTCTGTGAGCTGATACCTACTAGAACCCACTTCTGAGGGTTTTTAAAATATTTTGCACATGAAGCACCAAAGATATCCCTATTTTCCTGACTTCTACATTTTCAGAGAATTCTCAGTGATAGATTTCTTATCAGGGCTGTCAAGTGTCCCTAATTGGGTGGGAAAATACCGGATTTTTATTTATTTCCCGCTGTCCCGTGTCTTCTTACAATTTCCTGAATTTGTCTAGCTCTCTGAGTCTGCTGCTCCGGCTCAGGTCTGAGTCCTTCAAGTGGCTTGCTTCCTGTCTCTCTGTGACTGAATCTGGACTCTTTGGTGAGAAAGGGCAGGCTACACCAGTGTTTGGGAGCTTTGGACACACAGAAGCTTTCCTGCAGCAAAGAAGAAAATTCAAAGTCAGATCTAACACTCCCACGTTTCAACTAATATGTGCTGCCAGACGAGCACAAGCTTAGTGTTCTCTTGATAGAGTATTTAAAGATATGGTGACCACATACGTAATTTTTCATTTTTTTAAAGATCTAGTTTGTATTAACACAAAACAAGCTGTGTCTCTTTTATAGCTCAAAGTTTCGAATATATGCTTTAAAAATTCAGAACAAACTGAATTTTCAGCAGAGGGTCACTGGCAAGGTTGGGTTATGCAAATTAAGGGGCGTGGCTCCGAATTTTTTTAAATTCCCATATTTTTCGAATTTAAACTTGATAGGTATGTTTCTTAGTTAGTTGTGATTGCTTCCTGCAGAGACGGAGAGTGAGAAATATGAGGCCGGTGGCATGGAGATCTTTGGGAAGCGTTTGGCAGCTTCCCATGTGCAGGCCTACCTGCTCAGTATGTTTATGATGTACAGTTACTCTTTTTCTGTCTTGATTAGCAAATACATTCTATATTGCTGTAGTGTGGCCTGCTGGCAAGCATCCCTCATATACTATCTCCAAGTCTCCAGAGAGTCTGTGTCCATCTTCGAACAATGCTTACAATACTGAACTAACTCAATTATTGATGCATATTAATAATGCACCATAATAATGAATCATTGCCCCTTTTCATTTTACAATAATTGTTTTCATTTGTTTCCCTTCCAAAAATAGTATTTTTGAGCCATCAGTTAACAATATTGTAATTTATTTCAGAGAATGATATGTGAAAGCATACATTTTTGTCAATGTTGGAAAAAAAATAGAAAATTATTCCAATTGAAAAAAATATAAAATGCACAGATTTGAAGATTTCAGCTTCCCATATCTATGAATTTTCAAATAATTCTGCTTTCAGTTATCCAGTTTAATAGGAAAAAGGTGGGAGGAGGGTTTCTAGAAATGATAATCATAATTTCAATCTTTAATATTTTATTTTTTAAATATGAATTTTAAATTATCAATAATGATGAGGTGATCTGAGAGTTTTGCATGGGTTCAATAAATTCTAACTTTGACTCAGCTGGATGCATTTTAAATTATTCCATATTTTTGTGGGCATCATTTATAACATTAAATAATTACTGAAACCAGGGTTTTCTGAACAGTTGTGAGATTTCATGGCCACCATAGAGTTTCCTAAATAACTTTAAACCTGATTGACATTGATCAAAACATACTGGACCTCATTCTGATTTTGGAGTAGTTTCTGGATAATCTGGAAATGAAAATATGACAACTTTATTTTGCCCTAGTTAAATCAGTTCTTGATCCAGATGAAAATTATCACCATTGGGACATCCTGAGATTGCTAAGACTAATTAACTTCCATAGCAGTTTCTGAAAGGTTTAGAGTGGGTGCTTGGAATTTTGCCTGTAATTTGATAGACAGCTTTTTCAATCTTTTGGTCCAGTGTTGACAGCAGGGAATGACAACAGCACTTGACAAAACTGCTTCCAAGCAGTCTCTTTCTAGTCACAAAACTCTCAAGGTGATGCCTGGTTTACTAAATAGTTCAATACCTGAGAACAGCTAAGAACAATGTCTTCAGACTGCTGAATTAACTTGGTCAATGATTGGAATTTATGTGGAGAACACACTCATGCATCTTTTATTGAGATAGCGGTGCTTTGGGGACCTTGAATTGACAAGCTACTGATACTAAATGACACACAGAACATAGATAATTCTTTGTTAAATGTCTAGTATTATTGATTACAATTTAGCAAGGTTTTACTTAAGCAGAGAAAGCATTTGTATTCACCAAGCACCACAAAATAACTGATCAGGGGAGAAGATGGGTCCTGACCCAAATATTGTCTGTACCCAGGGTTTCCTCAAGCCAAATCCCTATCCTGTCGCCACTTCTGAATATTGTGCCAGTATTATCCACTTCAGGCAAGCTTTCATTGGTTGCTGCTATCATTGCTATGCTAAGTGCTACTTGATGTGCAGTTTCACAAAATGGCCATCATCCAATCTGGTTTCAAACTGGGTCATCCACTGGTCTTTGCACATCCAAGACCAGATTCCTTAAATTGCTTTGTTTGAAGTTTTTATCAAGCTGTTGTCCAGGTGCCATGAATTAGATCAGCTGTTTTCCATCTGTGGGTCACAACCCTTTGGGGATCTAATGACCGTCTCACAGGGGTTGCCTAAGACCATCGGAAAACACTCCTCTATCCATCTCCTTCTGCGCCGCTCCTACTCTTCGTCTTTGGGCCTGCCCAGCCCATCTTGTCCAGCGCTGGTGGCAGTGGCATGGAAGGTGAGCCAGACTGGGGAATCCTGCCCCTGCCACCCAGCTGCCTGCTCATGCTCGCTGCTCTCTGGTGCCCTTTGTGGCCAGCCACCCCTGCACATGTGCAGTAGGGCTCCCCAGCCAGCCAGTTGGTGGTCACCACAACATGAGGAACTGTATTAAAGGGTTGTGGCATTAGGAAGGTTGAGAACCACTGAATTAGATTCACAGAGACTTCAACAAGATTTAACAAGCCATGCTACAAAATTGGATCTATTTTTCCTGGTTCTTTCAGGCAGCCATGGAAATAAGTAGTTAAGTCTGGAAAGTTGGTCAACATCTATTTATTTATGCACTGTGCTGCTGTGCTGCTGTAATTGAACCAGCTGTTTTGTAGAAGGACTTTTTCCAAACCACGGTTGCCTCAACCAGTTCACGTGGGAACCATCTATTTCTTAGTTATCTCCTGGGTCAACTTGTGCAAAATTATATTCTCAACTTGTTACATGAGCTAACATTTTCCAAAGCAAAACTTTCTGCCATTTTGGGCCAATTCGAGTGTGCCTTACATACTCAACATGGCTATATATTATCATTGTATCATGGCATGCTATGCTGATGGCATTAAATGATTAATTAATTAATGCACTTGTACATGACTAACATATTCTAATAATGATCAGTGTCAATTGTCCGACCAATTAAACCAGATAGTACTGTTGGGAGCATACATTTAGCATTTATAAGTGGCTCAATTCCGTTGCAAGTTAGGCTTTAAAAACTTCTGCTTGGAACCCTAGACAATTTCTGTGATTCTCCCAATACTGGGATAGATGGGCAACTGTCTACAGAGGGAAACTTCCTGCATCTCCCCCTTTTTTCTGTTAAGAAAGTTTACCTCAACAAAGAAGGGAATGGATGTAAATAAAGCTGACTGCTCTAAAAAATATCTATCTCAGCTGTTATATCTGTAATTACAGAAAGGATTTGGGGACTGTCAAGCGAGCACCTTTCAGAAGCACTTTTGAAGCAGTTAATCTAAAAAAACAAGGGAGAAATTTTCAATTAAAATAAACGACAATATTCTAGTGCTGGCTTAGCAAAGTCAACCATCATGGAAGAATGATGGCTCTTTTTCAGCAGCTAAGTAATTTTTGCAAACTACTTAGGGAATAGGGTTTTAGGTGATTTTGCTTTGTTTTCAAATTATTGGCAGCCAATTATGAATGTATTGCCATCATTAAGGCAATCATAATGCTTATGGAAATAAGATAATATTGGATCTCTATGGGTTTATAGTTTCTGAGAAGTGGTTCTCATAACAAAATTATGTCTAAAGCAACTTGATTTATGTATGCAAGCATGCATGACCAGCAATTAGTCATGATAGACACCACCCTAAACAAAACACAAGTGGTCTTAATATTTATTCTCAAGTGAAACAATTTAATCAATGTTCCTAATCTAAACCTGGAGCTAAATTTAGGCTCTGATTGAATTTGGGCTTTAGTAGTTCAGCTTTGGAAACTTCACCATATGGTGGTTAGACATGCTGAAATTCAGACTAAGTCTAAAGCAGAGGTTTCTCCAATTGTCTGCATCAGTAGTTTGTTCTTCTGGCTGGAATGATATAATTTAAGGCAGTCATATCTTGCTAGAACTATATTGTTGGAAGAAATATCCTTCTGGATTCAGTTCCAAGTGGGGAAGAAAGACACTGGAAACATGGTGACTGCTTGGAAAGATGATTTAATGGTGGACAGGACCACATGGTTGGAGATCCTGGGCAGAAAAAGGGATGAGATGCTGAGAGTCCTTTGGTTTAATACCCTCTGTTGGGCTTTGAACCTGCCCTCTATACCTGTGGTGAGAAATGTATCCTGATTGGTTGCTGTCAGAGTTCATAGCTAGCATTGTATGTTGTTTGTGTGCTACCTTGGTTGAAACTTGGTGGGTGAGGTAATGAAGGGGCTTTTGGGCATTTCCCATTATGGTTCTGCCTGGAGGTAGATCTTTTGTTATGGAGAATAGACTGGCTGAGAGGCCTTAATGGCCCATTAACAAAGGTGGGGGTGGAGTTTCTGCCTGAGTTTCTACTTCTCTTTTAGGGGAAATATTCTGCATTTTTAGTGCATTCCAAAATATTTTACTTCTTTAGGAGAGGGGTGCATTTTAACTTCTAACAATATCAAGGCATCATCATACCCAAGTTAGAATGTAAGGTAGATGCATGAAAACATATATCTGTGAGGGAGATGGGTGCTTTCAAAATATGATAAATCAATAAAAAATGATATGGCACAGCACAGCACACTAAACTCCAGTGTAGTACTAGAACCAGGAATAAATGGAGCAATAAATACTACTATTTGTATTCATACAATGCTGTGTAAAACATGAATATTTGTGAAGGAAAACTTTTAATGTACAATTCTACACATACCAGTGTCCACATGAGCAAAAAACTTCAAAACAAGCCCTTAAATATGCACACCAGAGTTCATCTTTGTAACCTATTTGAATATAAAAATTGGGGTGGTAGAAACTTGCCATTACTTGATCAATTTTATAATAAGCTAGGGAGCTATCAACAATGCTCATGTAGTAATTACTCCCAGTTTTGAATTCCTAAATAGTTGTAACTTGACCCACCTTTGTTAAACATTGCAATTTAAAATCTTATTTGTAATAAGTCATTTTCTTGAGGATCAAGCTATTCAATTCAGATTTACTCTCCTGTTCAGTATGTTTACATAGACATATAAAAGCCAAAAAAGCACCCATGGAAAATCATATGGAAGAAAATGATAATTATTCTGTTTAGAAAAATTACATAAACGAGGCAAACTTTATTCAATAAATTGTGGACATATTGTTTGAATACATCCAATAGCTGTCATATTTTCCATTTTTCTGCTGTCTTATCAATACACTATTTGGTAAATATTTTATACACAGAACTGGAGCTTGATGCTTTTTCTTCTTTTTAAAGCTCCCAGATCCTCATATCACTGCCAACTACAAAATTGTGGGGTAGTTTTCAAACTCCATGATGGTATCAGTTATCTAATATATTCCATATAGTATACACTGTATAAGCAAATAAATCAGAAGTTCTAATGATGATCTCAGAATGGGCAGAAAGGTTGCATAAGGTCCAGACCCTAACCAATCAAACAGATTTTTTACAGACATGTAACACTGAACATTAGGCATAAACAATTAATCCAAGACCTTGTAAAAGAGAATAAAACAATTAACAATACTTGCTATTTTTATAATATTAAGAGTACAAATATTTTCAGGATTATTGGGAAATCTGTCAGTAGGTCTATTTTCAGTGTCCCTTCTTTCTAGGATCAGTAGTTGTTGAGATGTTCCTGTTTATTAATTCTCCATAAGAATGCCCAATAAGACTGAAAAGAACCCACTAAATCAATGACCTATGCAGTTATAACTCAATCTGTATTCAGTCCTAACATTATTATTCAGGTTCAACACAAAAGATCCATACTAGTGTTTCTTTATAACCAAGTTCATTGTCATATGTATTACTATTTACTCAGTAATTCTAAATCATGCAGAACAGTAATTGTTGTTTTCAAAAATATGATGTGTTCCATATGTTGAACACTTAATTCCATATGGTGCTTCCATAACAGCAGCTCTTTTCATTAATGCATAATTGTAGTTCAGTACCTATATAAAATCACTGATGAGTACCTCACAAATCCTGACTGATGATTGCACTTTCATTGAATATGATATTAAATGGAGATTATAGGACAATGTAAGTACCAGCAGATGCCTTTTATCCAATGTTTATCCTTTTTGATATAACTTAATGGGAGATGATATGTTAATATGCAGCTGGAGTTAACTACTTTTCAGACACACCAAGAAGAATTTCCAGTTGAATCAAATTATAATTATCAATCACTGTAGATTTTTTTTACAAAAAAACAAAAAACCACCTAAACATCTAACCAGAATTTTAACTGGTTTAATTGAGAAACTGATAAAATATGGTATTTAGAGATGTTTAACTCTAAACTTGTCTAAATACCACACTATATGTATGCCATAGAAGGCAATGGAAGAAATATATTTGAAACTGAAAGTTATGGATGGCTGTGATGGGAAAGTAGGGCAAGTGTATCATGGTACAATTGCCTAAATAATGTAGGTCAAATAATTCATATTGTTTGTAGGATGATATCACAAACAGCATCACTGTGAATTCTAACAAGCTTAAATAGGGCTGCCCAATCTTTCTTCCATTCATTTTATGCGTTATGATCCATTTGGTAATAGAAACAGATACCCAGCAGAGAGGGAACTGGTGAAACCTGTATAGGACTACTGGAGCAAACATGTGTAAGGAGATTATGATTCTGTTTTGATGTCTGTCACTATGATAATTCCCTATGAACAGAACAGAATGGGATCACATTTGGTGTGGGGGAAGAAACTGGCAAGTGAGTTTGAAACTAGAGAATTAAATCAGGCAGAGAAGAAATGCAATAATACTAATAGTAATGCTAATGATCAGACCTTCCTCAGCTTGAAGCTCTAAGTAAAAATGATTCCTGACTCCATTGGTTGAGAAAGGTATATGGTAATTTACTAGAAGCCAAGTGAATTACAGTAATCCAAAACCAGACCTGAAAATCCTGTGCCAAAATTCCAACTCTAACTTTTCCTTCCTTTGGATGTCTCACATTGCTGGCTTCTCATGTTCAATCAAATTCAAATAAGATGTTTTTCACATAGTCACCTCAAGTGTAGGTTGGTATGTAGATGCATTCTGTTCCCAGCTGAGTTGACCTTGACATCGTGTCTCAAGCTACAGTGAATTTTCAGATTCCCTTGAAATTTCCCCCCTCCCATCCAGCCCCATAGAGTCCATGGCCGACTGGCACTGAGTGATAGTAAAGCACAAGTGTGAGGTGGCATCTGACAGTAATAAATTCTCAGGACACTGAGAGAGGCCTCTGAGCAGCAGCTCACAACATTAGTGACTCCTCTGGTCTAAGTCCTCCTCCTTCATCACATGACTCAGAAAAGAGTAGACACAGCCTGCCTTGTGTTTCTCAATGCACACACAGGTGTAAGATGTAACGAGAGCAGACATACATTTGCACACATCCAATATCACAACAGTATTTCATTACACAGAAAATATTTAGGTGCCTCATATGCAGTGGTGGGTTTCAAAAAATTTTCCTACTGGTTTGGAGAGCTTGCTTTACACACACATGCATAGGACTCAAACACCGCCCTCTGTATCAATGCTGGTGAGCTGTGCTGTTTTTTTAGCTCAGCTGAGGTGCGGCAATCCACTCTCCATGTGAATCAGCTGAGTTAATAACAACAGAATATAGTAGAGGTAAGAGCAGAGGTGGGTGGGCAGGACCAGCCACAAGTAGTATTTGCCAGTTCTCTGAACCAGTCAAAATTTTCCCTACCAGTATGCCAGAACTGGTTAGAACTGGCTGAATACCATCTCTGCTCCTATGGCCACTTCTGGCTGCAGATTTGGACAGAATGTCTTCAAAGTTTCCTTATTTTCCTTAAATTATGAAAAGTAGATGAGTGGCAAACTTCCCCATTTTTTTCCATACCAATCTCATTCCATTTGATTAAAGAGAATTTACTTCTGAATTTTTTTCAAAGGAACATAAAATATCTATGACGTTTTTGTGCATAGAATGTAGTATTCTCATACTGGTTTAATTACATGGTGAGCCAGGTATCCTGTCTTTCATTTTTCAACTCTCTCCAGGGCTCTGCAGCCTCCTTAGCATTTCACTTTTGGACATGAGTCTTCATTGTTATATAGTATGATTGTATTGGATTTTTACTTTCATTCAACAGTTTCTTAAATGGATTGGGCACAGCTCCTAAAAATCTATTTTTGGGGAAAAGGAGACATAAGGGAAGATGCTCAGAAGGATGTTCTGTTCAAGTATGAATCAACTGATAGATTGGTTGATCGATTGAATGCCAGCAGTGCTTAACTTACAACCATTAAAAATACATGCCAGTTTTGAAATACCCAAATTTTGACCATGTGACTGCAGGTTGTTAAGTGAAGAAACCAGTCATAAGTTATTCTTTTCCAATGCTGTCATAACTTTTAACAATTGTTAAATAAATGGTTGTAAGTCAGGGACTTCCTCAAGTCATTTTCAACTCTTCATGATTTTCACCATGACAATCTATCCCTAACCTTTCTTTCATGTCTCACTCATTGCCAGAGTAACTGAGTCCATCCACCTTATTGGGGGCCATCTTGTCTTTCCTTCCAGCTTTCCCAGCATTAGACCCTTTTCAAGTGAGCTGGTTATTCAGATGATGTATATGAAGAAGGATAATTTGAGCCCGGTCATTTTAAGTGATTAAAAGGCAAGGTCCTTTTACCAAGATTTATGGGTCTATATGCATGGATTTGGTACATGCCGATGGGCATATATGCACATTACACTTCAAAAGATTTTGATACTATTTGTTGGAGAATTTTATGGATGGCTTATAAAAGCAAAATATAAGTCATAAGTGGACATCTGTATCAGACATTATAATGGGATTTGGAATATCACTGTCAGATTATATTTCCCAATTTAGGATGGCAGGTATGTAATCACTGATCAGTTTGTGGTGTGCATCATATTCAAGCAATTCTGTCAGAGCCTTCTCTGAAATATAACATTAACACAGCCATTATAATTCAGCTAAGAATTTTAAAACTGTAACCTGGAACAGTTGACGTCAGAACTGCAATTCATTCCATGTCAGCCCCAAATATTGTTTCTATTAATATATACCAAAAATCCACCAGGTTTAAGGATTAACTCAGGAAATGCTACAAGTAGGAGCTTTGTAATGATTTTGATAATCTATTGTACATTTTTTTCCTTTGCAATTCATAAATGAGTTTCTTGGTATCTTTATGAGCAATATTAGCTACCAATTTAATTATGAATGGTGGCTAGGTTTCAGTTACCCTTAGAATATATAAGAGCAGGAGTCCCCAATATTTCCAGGATTCTCAGCATATTTGAAGTTATTATTATGCTACGGTATATTGCCTTATAAAACGATTGTGATGGGATGTGTAGGTTCACAAAATGGCTATGCACATCCATTATCATGATTTACTTTCTTATTGGAAGGACACACTTCCAAGCAAAGCATTGGACAGATCATTTTCATTTTGTAATAGTTATTGGGGACACACTTTTAAACTCTTTAGTCTGTTATAAGTATAAAATTCCTGCTGAGATAAGTATAATTGAGAATAAAAGGCAAAATTCAAAAGGCAACTTGGTATGCCTAATTGTCATGTTGGAGACCCCAGAGTCAGGGAAATCCAAAGTTAACAGTCTCATAATATAAAAAGTAGACAATTACAGTGCAACAATTTAACCAAAGCTTTAGTCTTGAATTTATTGAATGCCAAAATACTACTCTTTCCATCCAAACTCATCTCTTGAAAGCAGAGAATAATCCCATTTTATAAATCTGCAATTTAAAAATAACTGGAATAGTACACTACAAATAATAATTGATAAATATTGGAGCACTTGTGAGGGTTAAGTGGTAACAGTCTTACAACAGGCATGTTTTAATATAAATCTCTTCAGTGCTGGACAAAGTAACTGCCCTCATTGCCAATTTTGCCATTTGTTCCTTTCTTTTTTCTGTGGCTGTTTTCCCACAGTTACAATCAATAGTCAAGCATCAGGCTCCCTAGCTGTGAATTCTCATGAGCCTGGAAAAATCTGGCTACAATGAACCATTGTACCTTCCCAAGTGCATTCCTATAAAACAATGGACACAAAGCTGTCTTTGAAGATAATTCCGAAACTACAACTACAGAAAGTCTCTGCCAACATTTTAATTAGTTCCTCACTCAATAACTAATTATTAAAAAGAAGCCTAATATTGGAAATCTTGTTTTCTATATCAGTCTTTTTGTATCTAACATTTCACTGAGCAAGGTTTTTTTTAAAGGTTTTTGCCAGGAGAAATTAATTGTAGAAGAACAAGCCAAGGCCTTTTGCTGTATTGACAGACCTCGGCTTTGACATTCAATTGGTATTATTGTAGCATAAGTATAAAATTATTATTTTTTTGTTCAAGCATTTGAAGCACACAAATGTGTTTATTTTGCTCTGTAGTTTATGTTCCCATGATTTCTTACAATAATATTTATATTTTATTGTAAGTGCAGTGCTTCAGATGTTGGATTGTGACCAGGGAGAAACACTTAAATCCATCTATCTAACATAGTCAATGTTGGACTAAAACTGGAAATGGGAATGCTATATGTGTATTCTCTTGATTCCCTGTAAACAAAAACCAAAATCACCATCACAGCCACCATCTATACCTTAGGTGTTATTGTTTTTCATATCAAAGTGATATCCTAGGGAGAAGGCAAGTTCAAACACTTTTAATATCAAATAATAAATATTAAATAATGATAAGTATGAATGAGCCTGATAACATGCTTCATCCTATGATATTATGAATGAAAGTGAGGCAAAGTGCTCAAAACACAACTTTCTTCATTTGTATTGCTTCCATTACAGCACACACTGTAAGTTTGTATACTTTAAGGGCATACATTACAAATTTCCAATTTTGTTGATCTAACGGGGCTTCTTATTTATCAGAAGAGTTCTGGGAGATGAAGTAGCAAAGGAGATGCCTACAGCTCTGCTGACAAGGAGAAAATCCAACTTTTTTTTTTTTAATCCCATTTATATCCCGCCCTTCTCCGAAGACTCAGGGCGGCCTACAACGTGCTCAGCAACAGCCCTCATTCCATGC
>JANHFR010008656.1:94434-105372 GCA_032468015.1 Mimophis mahfalensis | reverse complement strand
AGCTTTGCTGGCTGAGGAATTCTGGGAGTTGAAGTCCATAAGTCTTAAAGTTGCCAAGATTGGACACCCCTGTTCTATATGTTTTGGAAAGGCTCAGAACAAGCCCATCTGATATCTATGAAAATTCTCAGTCATCCAAGGTGGGTTTTTTTTTAACCTTTGGGCAATCCACATTCTGGACAGAGAGGAATGTTGCTTTGAAAGAAAGTTCAAAGAGGCAATCTAGACTACAATTGAACAGTCCTCCCTGAATAGAGGAGAAGGGATATGCCACTACCTATCTATTGTTTACAACACAGTCCTTTCAGAATTTCCAAAAAGGTTTCACATCCAGTTGCACTATTCAGGTGAACCCTGAGGACATAGCTAAAGCTCCAAGTGGCCTCAACAGTTACCAGAAAGAGTGCTAATGACCACATGGCTGCAAGGAACATAAATCCTTCCATTCTTAAACATTCAGTCAAAACTGAAGAAGCTTCTTGGATGAGAAGCAAAACATCTTCAAGGAAAAACACAAAAGTCCAGTTGTCTTTTGAAAAAGCACCTTTGGGATGCCCATCCAATGCCTCTTGATTTCTGGCCAATGAGTGAGAGCAAGTTGCTTATGCTATCTGGCACTATAGTTGTTAATTCTGTACATAGCTTAAAGAATTCATGACTAATGAACATATTTTGACATAAAAACCTTCCAAACATGTAACATAGTATTAAATACATACTGCGTGTATAATGTATGCATTATCAGGGGGTTCAGAATAGTAGCTATAAAAGGTAAAAATCCATTAAAGTCAAACCTTTATCCATGTAGATTTCTTGGCAGCAGTATAGAACTAGTTCTCCATTGCCTATTTTCCCTAACTACTCAGTCTGACCTATATCATCATATTTTCTGAAAAATCCTATCCAATTAACAGCCAATCTTGTTTGACTTTTGGATGCAGACACAGTCCACCAGGTGCTGCCACTTGCTGAAACTACAAACATAGCTTAATCTCCTTGTGTGACTACATTAAATCACATTTAAAAGGCACAGAAATGCCTGCAATGGATCTAGTTTATTTTAGCATCATTCACAGAATGGTCACACTTTTTCAACTTTATCTCAGCCACTGAGGGTGAAGAAAACATGCTATTTTCCAGAATGATATACAACCTATATGGTATGGTTAATAAACTCACAACAGCGGCCACAATAGTATAATGTAGGCACTGGCCATTTTTATACACATAAAAAAATTAGTGGACCTTCAATTGCACAATTGCTGCCATCATCTTGATATTTTTTTTAACCACACTGCAGAACATCCCTGATATATGAAGCTGAAAAATATAAGAATGATTCCAGAATGCACTCACTGTTAGAACCTGAAAACTGACTAGTTTTCAAAAGAACAAGTCCAGCTTTCGAATCAAACAATCCGATGAAAAAATACTTCTTCAAACTGATCTCATGTGATCACTTGCAATATCCTAAGTCTTCTTTCATCACTTAAGAGGAACATCCTAAATATCACATGCATGTCAGATACAGTGTTGTCAGTGATCATCGTTAATTGTCATAGTCCCCAAACTTTCTGCTTAATGGTACAATGGAATCACATTTTCTAGGAAGAAATGCAGGATTGAAATGGCAAGTATACAACCAACGCCAGCAAAGTCGGTTCCTTAGTTTGTCATTGGCGACATATTTACTTAGTTCAGTTCTTCCAAAATGACTCCCAGCTGTGCTGACAGAAGAAAAGGAAACAATGTAGAAAGGCAGTCCATGAGAAATCATGCCTGACGCTCAGAAATACAAAGCAGGGTGATTAAAATTTGCTTATATACAGAGTGGAAAATCCTGAACCCAAAAAGTTATGGATGGTGGAACTCAAATTAAAATGTTCCAGTCTAATGAGAACGTTAAATATGACTGAAATGGGGGGAAAAATCCCCAGAAAGTCCAGTTTCATTTGTACAAGTATGTTCAAGACTTTGAGTCAAGGAGGTGAAGGAGGGCATTTTTCAAAAGATGCTAACCTGAGCTTCCTTGGATACTAAAGTAGGAAGGGAGTTTATATTAAACTATATGAAAAGCCAGCTAAGGGAGATATAAACCAATTCAGATTCATCTATACTGTAATACATTTCAAGGAGTATTATTATCACTACATAATAAGAAACAGGACTGACACTGAACACTGAGTCAACTCTGAGTCTCCTATAATTGTGATGAGATTTGAATCAAAGATAATTTAGTCACTGGGCCAAGAACCTTTTGGCAGCTGTTGGATACCAAAGGGCTCTGCCTTAACATTTTGCTGAATGCTACTTTACTATGAGTCATACCATCTGGTTTACAGCCCTGTTACTAGACTGTTTGATGAAACTGCAGTGTTCTTATTAAACCTTGAGCCTTCTGTCCCTAAAAGGGTACATGTTTTTGTTTTTGGGGGTGGGTGGGTTTTTTTGTGTGTGTTTGTCCCTCAAAGTCCTCTCTCCCTATATTTACCAAACTATTAGCAGTCTGGAGCACCTTTTTTGTTAGAAAACACTGGACATTTGTGAGATTTTTTCCCCCCAGCTGCAATAGCACAGTGCTGAAATGTTGGCCATTTTTATCTGTTGCTTTCTTTTAACAGATGCAGCAATTGAACAGTGAAATTGACAACCATTCTGCCAGGTTTTCTCTTCTGGCCCATGCGAGGGAACAATCGTATGACTGTTTTATTGCTGTTGTTTGGAAAACTAGGTGCAACTAAAAATGTTTATTCTCCAGGATTAAATCAGGAGAGTTCTTGAAGAAAAGCTCAAAGAAATACATTATTTCAGAGAGAAGGATGCAGGAAGAAGGGTCACAGCCCAGCTGGAAGTATACAGTTTTTTTCTGTGTATACATATCTACATTTAAAAGGGCAGCCCGTAGTTAAGCAGGGAAAGTTGGCAGTCAAAGAGCCACACCTCATCAACATTATCCCATGATGACTAGGGAACTAAATAGCATTAGGTCTGGTTAATACTTAGATCAAAAACCTCTAGAGCTCTCAGCCCTGGAGGCCATCTTTTTGTTTGGATCTTCTGGGCTGCCACACTTAGTGCTGTGGGAAAACAGGAAGGGGGTTGCATAGGATTGGTTGAGATATGGCCATGGCAACATTCTTTTCTCTGGGAGTCAAGGACATTCAGCCTGCACCTGGAGAAGTGTAACTGGGGAACATTTCCAGCTGGGATGGTGGATTGATTGGACCATGTGATGGGCATGTAGGTTCAGGGGAAGGGACTTTGATTTTCCTTTGGGTGGGGAAAACCCGGGGCCTTTCAGGTTCGGGTTTTCCCAGATGTGGCAATATGACATCTCTAATAAAATGGAATTTTGAGGAACTACTGGCCTCAGAGTCTTACTTGTTTGGGGGTTGTTACCTGGAACCTTGACAAGAGCAATGTTTCTCAACTTCAAAACGTTAAGCTGGTTGGGGAATTCTGTAAGTGAAGTCCACACATCTTAAAGTTCCTGAGGTTGAGATATGCTGTTCTACAGAATTCTAGAACTGTAGGTTAGATTCAGAAATTAAAAAAAAGAAAAGAAATAACAGGAAAGTAATTAGAACCTATTATTTTGGGAAAGAAAATTTCAAGGACCTATCTGCACAGGCAGCAGATATTGACTTACATGGTATTTTATATATTTATATGATTACATGAAATAGATTTTCAATGGATAGCCAACAATACTCGAAGAAAAAGGCTTAGGATATAGAGGATGAGCAAGGCAAGAAAAAAAATTGAGAAAAGCAAAACTCAAACAAATGGCTGAATGAAAGTTGTGTAATATTTTGAAATTCTATTCAGGTAGCAGTAGGTGCAGACTAGCCGTCAACTAAATATGTGTGCTGTGCAATATTTATCTAAATTCTCCAAGGACTAATAATATTAGCCAGTAAGGAATGTAACAATAGAAACCACATCCATTTCATTCTAGACTTAAAGCATAATACATTATGTATTCAGTATTAAGACATGTAGGATTTCCACTCTAGCATTTAAAATGTTATTTACTCGCCCTTGCTGTGTTAAATCACTAATTTAGACAGCATTTATATCGCCATAAATTGCAAGTGCAGAATTGCTGACTACTACTTACTTTCCATTTTTCAGACTGCAGTTGCTGGTTTTTGCTGCCATGTTTCAACGTCTTTCATGGGCTGATGAAATGTATCTCTAGCTGTCTCTTTCTTTTTTTGTTTTTGACATTCTGCTTCTCTTCTTTTGTGTTCTGCTGCCTTTTTTGTAACTTCCCTTTTAGCTGAGTCTTGTTTTTTAGAAGCTTCTCTTGATTAGTAAACTTCAGATATATCCCCAAAGTTCACTTTAGACAAAATACAGTGACAGCAAATTCCAAGACTTTCCTGGCCACTATATAGAATGGTCTCTTATGCCGTATAAAGCCGTTGTTCATTTCATAAGGGCAAAGGTGGTCATCCTGGCTTTCCAACTAATTGTTGATATTGCGCACCTGACTTGTCTACGATAAATTAATCCACCCTGATAAATAATTCTTGCTCTTGATATTTTCAAGGTTCTGAATGCTCGGCTGGACAAAAATAAATTGAATTGTTTGGCTAAGATGGTTTTCTGTTTAAGAAATGACAGAAGGTTTGCCCATTTGCAAACATAAGCATTCACACTACTATAATCCATCCCCTCTACAACACACATCTACCCTGCATCAAGGAACCATGGAAATTGCTTTTCAGATATAGATAAGAGTACCCATGAGTAACCCAATCTTATACACAGATTGTGTATTTCACGCATTAAATCATGCTTCCATTAACCATGTTTTGCTAAACATACCACACTGGCCCATGTTTGATTTTGGGCTAGCATCTGGTCTGATCTCAACCATTTTCAGAGACTTAATTACAATGGCGTAATTATGGTCTAACATCACTATGGTCCCTTGTCAAACAACTTTCCAATACTTGCTAGCATTTAAAAGACCAACCACTAAACATCTCACCATTTGCCTATACACTCATCTTGAGGGATAAAGCAAAAAAAGTTGTTTGCCTTTTTTACTGTATCCTATTTCCCCCAGAGGACTATAGATTATAAAGAGAATAATTAAGGTCAAACCAATGTAACATACATAAGAAAATTCCAAAGGAGTTCACACTTTAGTCAACTTCTGAAAACAGTAAATTTATCAAAACCTGTGTCATTTGTTCATTTGTCCAAAATGGTACAGGTCTCTTGTTTAAACAGGAGGCTGGATTAGAAGATCCCCAAAGTCTATTTTATGTTCCATGAATAAGCCAGAATTCCCACCACAAATTTATCATTTAGGAACCTTTCCCCTTCAGTCTTCTGAAATAATAATATAGGTTTTAAGTCATCCCAACAATGGATAGCCAAATCGTGAGCTGTAAGTAAAGATGGTCCTCAAATTGCAACCAGAATTGGGACCAAAATTTGGGACCAAAATTTTGGGACCAGAATTCTGGTGATAAATCAGTGAGGTTGTAAGTTGAGGCATCTGTGTGATTAGACCCTGTTTTTCAAGTCTTTTTACGTAGTCACTAAGTTAATTACATGCTCATTAAGTGACTATATTCTTCAGAATCTTTCACCAGAAACCTACAAAAAACTGTCAATTCGTGAGCAGATGACCACAGGGTGCTCACCCATTCATAAATGTGAGCTAGTTGTCATGTATATGAAATGTAGTCGTGTATTTGGAGGATGGTGGCACCTTTTACGATGGTTGGAAATGTTTTACAGGCCATAAAGCACTCAGGCCCTGAAACTTTGAGTGGTCATTAAACAACCAGTTGTAAGTCAAGGACTTCTTGTAGGAAGGTTCCAACATAAAGCTCCAGAGGTCAAATGCTCACATGACAACAGATCTCAGCTCTAGGGCATTAGTGAGCTGACTTTTACAATATCTTATTCTACTTCTCAAACAGCCCTACTGGAAGAAAAGTTTTGAATCCATTTTACTTACCCATTTTACTCACTTGAAACTCTATTCATTTATTAAAAGTTGCACGGATGAATTCTGTCTTATTTATGAAGGACAAGAGGGATAAAGACTCAAAGGAACAAAGAAACAAAAAGCTGGGAAGAAAGCTAATTGTCATCTGACTAAACTATGAGTGGCTCACACTACTGGCATATGAAAAGAAGAGAAACATTAAAAACTCCAAGCAGCAGTGAATCTTAAGTGCTAAAAGAAACAGCTTTATTATATTTGGTGCCTTGAAGTCAGGATAATCTCCGAGTCACTGCCTGGACTAGTCCCTGCAGTTTTTTGGCAAGATTTTAGAAGTGGATTACCAATGTCTCCTTTCTAGAACTGAGCAAGAGTGACTGGCCCAAGGTCATCATCTGGCTTTGTGCCTCAGGCAGGGCTGGAACTCACAGTCTCCTAGTTTCTAGCCAGGTGATTTAACAATTGTCCTAAACAGGTTCTTCAAAGCATTATAACCCATTCTTTTTCTGCTGTGTCATTTGCTCAGTTGGATGCAGTTCCCCAAGAAACAGGCTAAGTTCCCACAGTGTTCCAAGCTACGATGTGGTTTGTTTTGCTTTCGCTTTAGGTTGTTGTTTGAGGGAGAGATTAGGGCTTCTTAAAAAATCATGATTGAAATAAACCCATCCTTAGAAAATGCTGTGTTCCCAACAAACATGTTATTGCTTCAGATTTCTTTTCATTAGAGACATTTTATATTGATTGATGCACCCCTTCAGAAAGGCACTCCAAACTGAAACAGAATATCCTTTCAAAGAACTGCCTTTGGCATTTTTAGTTGGATGTTAAAGGGCAATTGCAGTGGCTGGATTTGCTGGATTATATTAGCCATTCCAAAGTTTCAGCTCTAGAAGTCAAGGCAAGCAACTTAATTTCAAGGCATTGTTTCACATTGGATTGCTCTGCAGCCCAGAGGGAGTGATGCATCAAAGCAGAGCAGAGCTGGGCAGTCTGACTTTCCATGCAGTGGGAAATAAGAGATAACTCTGGGGACATCTCACTAAAGATATAAAGCCATACAGAAGGGTTTGGGGTTTTGTTTTGTTTTGGAGTTTTGTTTACTGCTGAAAAGAGATAAACCAAGTTGATTTGGGAAATATTATTCCTTACTTGTAACTCTCCTTCCCCCCACAAAATAACTTTAGAGCAGTGGCTGGGGAATTCTAAGCACTTAAGTCCACACATCTTAAAGTTGCAAAAGTTTGAAAAACACTGCTTTAGTGTTAAAGAAAATGTACTCTGCACCTGTGCTCCACTACTTTTCTAGAACCCTGTTCTAATGTCATACGTTTCAGGGTGGAGATAAATAACTGAAAGCAAGTAATGGGGCTCAGTTCCAAGGCATAATACATGTGATGTGCAATGCTACATTTCAAAGGTACATTCCATTGAGAATGGGCAGAGGTATATTACAAAAGGGCTATGCCTGTTCAGAAATTGCCTTGTGTCAAATTAATACATGTAGTTCATCCCAGACAAAAGAAAATTGGCACACAATATTATTTTAGATGTCAGTATCTGGCAGAAAGCACCCATCAAAATGTTAACACTTTTGTTCATGTGCAGAAAGGAATAAAACAGAAGAAAGCAGACATTTGTTCCAGAACTGACAATAATGTTAGGAGAATTGACAGTGAGTGTACCATGTCATTTTTAGGGCACTGGGAGCTGTCTTTGGTGGCAATGGCAGAACTGATGAGAATTAGATTCAACTTTGAGAGAGAAACTATATCTGAGTATAGATAATATAAAGAGACAGTGACCCTGTTCATGTAACACGCTTAATTGGATCATGGAAGACAGAGTTAGTGTAAAGTGTAAACAGGAAAACTGGGTCAGTTAACCTTCCAATCAATGCTAAGTAGGTTCGTTAAAGTCCCAAATATCTTTGTGTCTGTGGTTGAAATAACTTCCCCCATTCATCATGTGGACTGATCAGGGGTTTCCACAGTCAATTATGTCAACAGCTGACAAACCATCTTTACATTTATGAAAATGAGGCCTCTCTAGAGCCCCATTCTCTGTGCCTTTTTTTGTTTCAAATCCTCTTCAACTACACAGGAGAAGGATGAGAAGGATGAGACACATGGCGAACAATTTTACAAATATATTTTTTTGCTCAGAGAAAACCACAGGAGGAAGTAGTAGTTGTAATGACAGTAAAGTTGCTTGCCAGGACAAATAAGTGGGACTTCCAGAATCTTCTTCTATCTTTACTAAGATACTGGAAAGGGTAGCCTTGTTCAGCTATACCATGGAAACATAGTCAGGGTGGCCATATACAGTAAGGGCTGTAAAGGTTTTGTCTGGAAAGATTGATGAACAAATTAACCACCGAAATTTGGTTGAATTGTTCTATGTCATTCTTGGGCTGGGCCTGACACCAGTCAAAGTTGCTCCATTCTTCTTGGGAAACTCATTTTCTGAAGCCCATCATACCAGCAGTGGCTAAGCTCCCAACCCATAATTATTTTGTTCTTTTCCTGCTTCAGCTCAGTTACTCACAGTCATTGATCAAATGTCTATCTGTGTAATGTGTGTGTATGTGCTCATTTATTCATCTATTCACTGGGTAGCTTACAGTGTAAAAACAAAAATATTAGAAATAAAGTGTAAAAAATGTCAAAGTTGAACTCTGTACAAACAAAGCACAAAATATTTCTTCTGAAAGAACAATAAGTAGACCCTCGGCTTAAGGGCAAGGTTTATTTTAAAAACAAGTTTTAAAAACCTGGATAGCTCAAAAAGGCCACCAACAATGAGCCACAGTGGCCCAGTGGTTAGAGTGCAATACTGTAGACTACTTCTGCTGACTGCCAGCTGCCTGTAATTTGGCAGTTCAAATCTCACCAGGGTCAAGGTTAACTCAGCCTTCCATCCTTCTGAGGTGGGTAAAATGAGGACCCAGATTGTTGAGGGCAATATGCTGAATCTGTAAACCACTTAGAGGGGGCTGTAAAGCACTGTAAAGTGGTATATAAGTCTAAGTTCTATTGCTATTGCTATCTAAGGACTGTCAAGCAAGCACTAAGAGCATCTCTCTGGAAAGGACATCTTAAGACTTATGTTTATGTTTATTATTAGATTTATATACCACCCTTCTCCCTGATGACTCAGGGAGGTGTACAGGGCATTAAAAATATATTACAATTAAAACTGAATTAAATTAAACACGCCCCCACATACAACACATAAGTTAAAATAACCCTCATTCTCAGTCCAGGCCCACCAAAGTAAATAACTAAGTCTTTAACTTCCTGCGGAAGGAGGAGAGATCGGGGGCCATCTGGAGGTCCACCGGAAGTTGATTCCTTAAGGCGGGTGCCCCAACAGAGAATGCCCTCCTCCTAGAAGCTGCCTGCTGACACTCCATAACTGGCAGCACCCAAAGGAGACCCTCCCTATGTGAATGAACTGGGCGGTGGTAAGATGATACCGGCAGCAGGTGTCCCCTCAAATATTCCAGTCCCAAGCCATTTAGGGCTTTATAGGTCAGAACCAACATCTTGAATCCCACCCGGAGGGCAACCGGAAGCCAATGCAGCTCGCAGAGTAGAGGTGTTACATGGGAGTATCGGGAAGCTCCCATCACAACTCGTGCGGCTGCATTCTGCACCAGCTGAAGCCTCCGAGTGGTATCCAAGGGCAGCCCCATGTAAAGTGTGTTGCAGTAGTCGAGCCGGGAGATCACCAGCGCATGAGTAACTGTGCGTAGGGCATCTCAGTCCACATAGGGGCACAACTAGTGCATCAGGCGAACCTGGGCGAAAGCCCCTCTGGCGATGGTGTCACTATGCATGCCACTTTCCTGGATAATAAGTACTTACTTTACTTGGCAGGGGCATCTGGAGCAAGACCACCATAGAGGATCTTAATCTTTGACTGGATATGGAAGAAGTCAACTTTCCACATAACTTAGTCCATTAAGAGATATTAAACTTGGAGAATTGACTATTCATCTTTCTCTTCTTCCTTCTTGCATGCCCAATGAAAAGCTGGCTCAATTATCCTTATCCTTATCCTTATCTGAATTAAATTCTGGGTCCATTATTTGTTTTTCCCCAAAGAAGATTCCTTATCAAAAGCAGTTCATGCTAAATATGTCACACCAACCTAATGTGAATGTATCTATGCCAAGGAGAAATGATTAAAAAAATCTTTTCTCGGAGGTTCTGTGATTTCTCTCTCTAGAGAAGCACATGCTGCTTCTTCAGTACTTAACTAAATAGACCAAATTTAATGAGAAGGAATGTAGCTAAATGAAGCAACACTTGCTTTGCATTAGGAAAATCCCAGATTTAGCTCCTGAGACCTCCAGGTATAGATGGAACCAATTCCTCACTGAGATCTATTTGCAAGGTAGACAAACACTATAAACCTGAAATCCTCTTGATTCTGCTTTATTCATAATTTTACTATTTGTTTTTAATATGATATAGTACATTAGCTGCTGTTTCTTATGTTATTTTAGGATTATAATTATATTGGAAACATTTAAAATTATTTTTAAATTACTGTAAGCACTCTTGAGGTTTCTTTTCTTGAAAAACAGGATATGTGTATAATATTCTTTAGTCAAGACAATTTACAACACAATAACAATTCAAACTAAACAGTATAACTACATCAATGCCAATGAAGTAATAATGGTAACCCAGGTCCACCATTCATACTTTAGGCTTGTTGGAACATAAGATCTAACTCCTTTTTATGACCTTGTAAATCCCTTAGGATCATGGAAAAAGCTAGGGAGTTCCAGAAAAACATTTACTTCTGCTTCATTGACTATGCGAAAGCCTTTGATTGTGTGGACCATAACAAACTCTGGCAAGTTCTTAAAGAGATGGGAAAACCAGACCATCTTATTTGTCTCCTGAGAAACCTATATGCTGGTCAAGAAGCAACAGTGAGAACTGGACACGGAATCA
>JANHFR010008654.1:11036-23135 GCA_032468015.1 Mimophis mahfalensis | reverse complement strand
ATGCGGCCACTTTTTCCATTTGTAAGTCGAAAAATTTGTATGTCGAGTAGTTTGTAAGTAGAGGGACCACTGTACCAATGTTTTGGAATGACATATGTTTTCATGTTTTGACTGTGCATTTATCCAATTTGTACAGATTCCTATTGTTCCTCTCTTCTTTGAATGGTGCTTCTGTTGGAATAGTTCTAGAGAGTTGTAAGGAAATCTGTAAAATACAACCAAATGGCGCCTGGGCGCTGTGCCATTGGTTGAAGTAAATGTTGAATTCTACCTGAATGTATGCCAGTGTTTTTGATGGTCATTGATTAATCACAAAACTGCTAGACTGAAAACATCAACATTGTCTCTAGCTGGCATTTTGTATCTCAGTTCTATTGTACAAGTAGCACTTTCTATTTGTTTTCCAATTAAGTGATTAATTACTTGCCAAGTACAAAGTAGCTTCCCATTAATTTCCTCTGTATATTTGTGTGTGTGTGTGTGTGTGTGTGTGTGTGTGTGTGTGTGTTGAAGAAAACTTCCCAACCTATTGGATTGAAAACTTCTGCCTTTACTTCTGCCCATTTTGTTAATTCAGATTAGTTTATTTCCTTCACAGTTAAACCGCAAATCAATACCTACACCATTAACCTAAGGCAATTGTGTGCTCCTTACTTAAATAGGCCACTCAAGATTACAGCCTATTTCAAAGGGTATTAAATCAACTCAAAATTAAATCCACAGCCATAATCACCCTCAGAATGAATTTACATGATGCTTTGTTGCAGAAGTGAAGCTTGTCTATGTATCTGTGTGGATGGAGTGCGGGGAATTTGACATCATTCAATGTTTCAGGCTTCTTCCTGAGCTGTGAATGAGCTTTGATAAAGCATGTTAATAGGAAGAGCACCTGATTTGCATGTGAAAAAATTCAGGTTCATTCCCTGTCCTTTCTTCCTTGTAACCTAGGAGAACCGATGTCAGTGAATATAAATGGTAGAGTACTGAGTTGAATGGATGAGTGGTCTGACCTTGTGTGTTTTCTAGGATCTTAGGAGGGTTATGATCTGACAAAGGGTGAACCCCAAGCCAGAAAAGGTCTTAGTTATCTTGATCCTTATTCAAAATGGTATTGACATGCGCATACATATAGGGAGCCTTGGCGTATGCAAATGCTCATGCCATGGGCCAGAAGTGGGGGAAGGAAGGGAAGGGAACCTCTTTTGCTGAGATAGGGGAACGAAAGAAATTTATCAGCTGTTTACCACCAAGAAAGTACATTCTCACATACCAATTTATTGAAGGGACAAGGGGCATAGGCTAAAAAAATCTTGGAAACTCAATAGGTTCACTTTAGTGCCCATTTATCTTTTAGGTTCATTAGGATACAGGATTTTTATCTTCTTTTAACCACCTGTTGTTGCAGTGGGGATGGGATGTGGCTACCCAGTTTTCTAATGAAGGATGAACATGCACATGTTCCAGACTTGGTAACTATTTTGCAAACTATTATCTTCTTTACCAGGTTCTGAGAATTCTTTTTATAGGACTAGTGATTCATTGGTTGGTAGGTTTAACCTCAAATCAAGGTAATTCTGGTGAACAAAGCCAACCAAAATGAGATCTGTAGACAATAGTTTATGTTGCTGGTCTTTCACGTTAGATGTTCACTTTTGAAAACACAATGCTCTACAATTAGGTGTAGTATTCTCAGATATTGTAGGCAGCTATAACATTGTTCTGTTCACTCAACTTCAGCCTTCTGGATATATCAGGACTCCTGTTCCCAGAAATCCTGACAAGTACTGTATATGCTGCTGCTATTCTGCTTTGAAATTCATCCCCTCCCACTCCCAAACTGGGGATGTTTTCAAATTTTTGGAGACACTGTCTAGTGTTACTGGCAATGTAATCCAAGTTATCTGTAGGGATTTTTGATTTGGAAAAGCTTTTCAGCACAATTACAAATATACTTCTGTGCAGATTAATTTTATATCAATGCTTTATTTGATTATTGTACTCTATCCAGAGTCACATTTGGTGAGATGAGTGGCTATATAGATTTGGTAATTAAATATGTAAACGTCCTGGTCATGGTACTAGGTGTCAGATGTGAAAGACCAGGTCTACATGTGAAGGTTCAATTAAACTGAGTTATTGCTAATCATCTCTGTGGACAAGAAATCTTCATAACTAAGTGTTAGCACATGCTTGGAGTTAAATAACAGTCAGCTGAATTCAAGGGGGGGATTGGACTTAGTCTGCTTGTGGCTACATAGGGATTCTAGGCTGATTCCTCTTTTAACTCCGGCCACAGATTCTGCCACTCCTTTGCTAGTTCAGCCTTGACCATCTTGTACTTGATGAGCACTGAGAAGTCTATAACACTTAGAATTCCTGATATATTTGCTGGCCAAATTGGGGAAACATCATTACTGTTATGACCTCTCTGTCCATGCAGGCAGGAAGTTAAGCACATTTCTGAATTGGAAGCTCTTGTCTCCCAAATTAGAATTCTTAAAATGAGTAAAGGATTATTTCCTATTACAGATAGCCCTCAACTGACAAGTATACTTGGGACCGGCAGCTCTGCAACTTAGTTAAACAGTTGCTACCTGGGAAATCATGGGACCATTACCATGCTTTCTGGCTGGAAGGAGACAAGACTACTTAGTTCCACATGTTTGGCTTTTATTTGCCTCCTAACCACTTCCATGGTGTGAATGTCTGCTTAGTGTCTTGTACACATTTAAAGCAATGCAATTTTGCCCACAGCCGAAGAATGGGATCTGCAGGCACAATATGCAAACAGCTTATTGTCTTGAAATCCCTTTCTCTCCAAACTCTCTGCTCTGTTAGCAAAGTAGAAGAAAAATGCAGTCTATGTAGATAATTTGTCCTTTACCTAACCCTTTGCAACAATTTCACTGTTTTCAATGTGTAGAAGAGCAGACAGCTTACTCTTTTGAAATCCTTCTCCAATCTCTGCTCTGTGGTAGGGTGGGAAGAGTCAGGCAAAGGAAAGGGACTCTCTCTGTTTTGCAGTTTGCAAACTTGCTTAAGAATTGCTAAGAGACTGGAAAATCAGCACAATAGCAGGAACAGAGTACTGTTATCATCATTTTCTTTTAATAACCCCATAATCCCTTGCAGGGTGGAGTCTAGGCAACTGAATGGAGCCAGCAGAATGTTTATTGGCTGGATGCTCTTCCTGTTGCCAATGCAGAATTTTGTTCAGCAGATATATTCTCATTGTGCCCAAAGAGAGAAATATCTGCCTCTACCTAGGATCAGAGTACCGTTATATATATATGAGGTAAGAATGTTGAGCTCTCAGGGTTCTTGTTTTCACGGGCTTTCATGCATACATGCAAAACCTCTACAGTGGAACCTTGAGTCACAAACGCTTCTGGCGCTGACCAAATTGGGTGCCGACCCAAAAAATCCACAAAATATTCGACTCTGCTTGTGAACACATCTTCAGGCAGTGATCAAACACAGCTGCAACAATTTTCTCTGGTGTGGTGATTTCCCCTTCCACGCCATTTTTTTTGGGGGGGGGGGGGTATATGCATGTGCAGTCAGTCTTGCTTCCAGTCACGACCAAATTGGGTTGTAACTGAAGTCCTGAAATGGATTACGGTTGTGACCCAAGCTTCCACTGTATATGTGCGATGTGGCCTTTCTCTTTTTGCATTGAGGCTGTTGGCACATTCAGCAAAATACTGCACGGGGGTTATCTGTTCAGCGCAAATATACCTTAAATGCCCATGCAGAGTTTAAGTTATTTTTTTTTTCCATTTCTTATATTAGCAAGAGCTAATGAAGGATAAAATTTAAAGAGAGTGTCTTCATAACAGAATCAGTGACATTTTCAGCCTCCCATCTTCACATGCACACAAACTCTCTCACATACATAAAGGCACAAATACCTTGTGGCTTTCAACAAGGGATCCATATGGATTTTCCATGTGGCAAGCAAAATAGTCACAGAACTGCTGGTTCAATAATAAAAGTAGCTTGTGTGCCATTAAGCTGATTTGTGCATACTTGGAGAAGGAGGAAACCTTTCACTGCCTTGGCAACTACGCTTTATCTTACTCTCTTGTCCTTTTTGTGACTGTCAAATGCAGTTGCAAACCTCCGTCTGTTGGGTAGATACTGCTCAGCCTACATTTAAATACAGTTTTTTTCCTCCTTAGCAGCAGTTGCAGAACTGGCAAAAATTGTGGGCTTTGTTTGCTTGTTTACTTACTACAGGATCTCTTTGAGATATTTATAATCTTTATAATAGAAAGAGGCATTCTGATAGTGCAACTAAAGCTTTGAAAATGGATAACATTGTTGAAAAAATGCCTATGCCAGCTTTCTGCGGTCGCCCTAGCCTGATTCCGTTTTTCCTAGAGAAGCATAACAAGGTACTGCATCATTTCCTTTCTTGACTCTAAAGTAAATAGAAGAGTTAATACAAAATAGATGCTGCATAAGCAAAATGAAATATAAATTAGAGGACAGGTTATTTCTCCTTAATTATGCCAGTAGTCTAATTGCATTCAAACTCCGATTTGCTTTTCACCTTCCTTATCCTTCCATTAATTCATCCATCCTTAAAAGGAAGTCTTTTCCAATCTAGATGTTAGTCCTTAAACCTTTGGATAGTGTAATTTATCTTGAAAATCTATCATATTTAGCAATAGCATAATACACATGGGTAATATAAAATAATGAGAATATTAAGGAGTGTTACAAGTAGCAATAGTAAAGTCCTAGAGGTGTTGAGTGCTAATCTATATATATAAAAGAGAATGTGTGTGTGTGTGTGTGTGTGTGTGTGTGTGTGTATGTTCTGTATATATTCTTTAATGGCTGGACCAATCACAACAAAACTTACCATGCAGATAGCTTCCCCTCTGCAGAAAAATACTGTGGGGGTCTTAGATGCTGTTGAGGTATCTGTGGCCCTTAAAATGACTGCTGAAATGCTGACCCCTGCACTGTGGAGATACTGCCAACCCTGTCACAGTAGTCCACAAGGGGCAGCAGAGAGCAGCATCAGGGTGTGCCTGGCTCATGTGCAGTACAGGCCACCAATATGGAGGCCTTTTGAAATGGAGGCTGCAGCCATCCATAGGAGGCAGCAGCACAATTGCCACAATGACCTTAGGCCAGGACAAGGTGAGGCCTTTTGAAACCTTAGGGGGGCAGCTGGCTCCAGGACATCTATATCTGGGCAAAGCCCGGTAATCAGCTAGTAATTATATAAAAAGTTGGTTTAGATCAGAGTATGAACTCATTTTAAATATCTGTTATAAAAACTGAGGAATCTGAAATATTAGATTAAGATACTGTACTTGTAGAGATGATGGATTTACAAGTTGTGGTCCTTGCACCTACTATTTGCATTGATCTTTCCATTCATCCTTGAGTTAGGAATGTATATCTAGGTAGACAACCAAGAGGTTCAGTTTTCCACATCATTTGTTATATCGATATCAAATGCATCAGTGTAAGGCATACTGCTTTCCCCAAATCCATCTATGTTCACTTTCAACAGACACAATCAATGGATTTCTGCCTGATGCATATTAAGATTTACACAGCTGAGTAAGAATCATCTATCGACAGGTGAAAGTTTCCCTAGAAGAGAAATGCCCAGTGGATTCTGAACCATAGAGAAAGGGGGTAAAGATTTAATCTACAGAAGCAGCTAACGTATCCATAATTAGGAGGAAAAACAAATGCTGGCAATTCTCAATGGGGAGTGCAGGTAGAGTAAGACTGTTTGCCTTCCCTCTCATAGAGGGGAGAAATTTTTGGAACAGGTTTCTAGGATAGAATACTTAGCGGCAGGAAACTGGTGGAAGGAACAGAGCTTCTAATTGGGTAGATTAATGAATGTGCTAGTATCAAAACCATGGAGTATGTGAATTGGAAAGGTCTTGTTCTAGTCTAAGAGCTGAGAAACAACAGGAAGTCAACCAGCTTCTTTCAAAACATTCAGCAAAGGAGAGGCCACTATTCTACAGCGTGTTCCAATGCTGAATAGTTCTTTGGGTTCCTCCTAATATTCTTCTGGAAACTTTTTGTCTTTAACTATACCTCTTGATCCTTGATCTTCCTTCAGTTTCAATACAGAAGTTCTTTAAGAAGGTGAGATAGGATAGCAGCCTGTAAAGATCGTAACAAACTTGTTCTTGTTCTGTTGTTCTTTCTTACCTTGTTTTTTTTTGTTGTTGTTGGTTTTTTGGGGGTTATTTTTTTTTTTTGGCTTTTTTTTTTTTTTTGCTAGCTAAAGTTCCTTCAATTTTATAGGACTTTATTTCCAGACTTATTATTTTGGTAGCTCCTTTCTGAATCTATTCTAGCTTCTTCATTGATAGAAGATGATGCTTTTGTTAGATGTATGTTTGTGTGTGTGGCTAATTACACAGTGAAACGGATTAACCATGGGTGGGTTTGTGGGCAGTAAATCACTGTGGGAGCAGAATGAGTTGTTCCTTCCTCTGAAAAGTCATACTATCTTGACAGTCTTCCATGAGTACAACACAATTGGCTACTGTGCGTAATTTTTTTTTTTTTAACATACGGAGTTCTGTTCGCAAAAGGTTCCTGGTGAGATGTTGTCTTAGTCATGTGCCGCTTGCTTAACTTTCATTAGTAAAAGAGAGCGCAACAATATGTTTAATTTTTCTTTGAAAGAATACATTTTGTTATTCCCATGAGCAAAAATCATCTTCAAGTCATTCTTAACTCCTGTGGCCATATGGACATTCGTGCGGTTTCCTTAGCAACAGAGTAGAAGTGGTTTGCCGCTTCCTTCTGGAATGTTTTTGTAGCTTCCTGGCCTAGCTTACAACCATGGATCTCCCAATTGGTCCTCCACTCAAATACCAAGCAGGGCTGACTCCGGTTAGCTTCCTCAATCAGCCAGCGTTTGCTACATTTAATCAGACAAAGATGCCTCTTCCCTTTCTGTTAAGCTTCAACTCTTTAAGAGTCTATAAATTCTCATCATGCGGTCATGTTTCAGAAATAACATATACAGAAAAGGAATCCAGTAATAGTGATCAACTTAGTCCAAACAGTATTTTTCCTTCCTTCTTTCACAGGGACCAATACAGGTAGTCCTCGCATTTCCATGAGACAGTTGTTAAGTGAGTTTTGCCCCATGGTATGACCTTTCTTGCTCTTAGCCAGTTTCTTGCCTGAAGTTGTTAAGGGAATCATTGCAGTTAAGTTAGTGACATAGTAGTTACCGGTAAATTAATCTGGCTTCACTATTGATATTGTTTGTCCCAAGGTCACAAAAGGTGTTCACGTGACCCTGGGACACTGCAGCTGTCATGAATACGAGCCAGTTGCCAAGTGTCTGAATTTTGATCACCTGACCATGGAGATGCTACAAAGGTCTTAAATGTGGAAAACTATCCTAAGCTACTTCTTTTCAGTTCCATTATAACTTTGAAAAGTCACTAAATGAAAGGTTGTAAATCAAGGACTACCTGTGTAGGTTTGGCTTGTCAGACTTATGGAAGTTTAGGTTCGAATTATTCTGAACCATAAGTCTCTCAAGCATAAATCCCTCTCTTTAGCAAAGCTTACTTTACCAAAGGGAAAGCGGAAGGTTTTTTTTTTTAAAAAAAATTCTATTTATATGCCGCCCTTCTCCAAAGACTCAGGGCGACTTACAATACACTTACAGCAATTGCCGTCATCCTTTGTATAGCCCTGCTTATTAAAGCGGTGTTTTACAAAGTCAGCTTGTTGACTTACCAAGTCAATTTATTTCCCCCAACAATCTGGGTCCTCAGTTTACCTACCTGGGAAGGATGGAAGGTTGAATCAAATTTAAGCCTGGTGAGATTAGAACTCACACTAATTGCAGGCAGCCGGCAGCTGAGTGCAAGCACTCATCTCGGTGCACCACCGAAGTTTTGCAAGAATTCCAACAAGCAATTGTTTTTAGTTTCTAGCTCATATTTCTCAGTGTTTATTTGACGAGAGTGTTTTTGAGCCTTTTTCGTGTACCTGTACATGGTACCAGAGAGCTGGCTAGTCTTTTCCTGGAGAAAGAAGAAGTTGCTTGAGTCATTTTCAGTCTGAGGAGCAACTCCTTTATTACTTTTCTCTGCTTGAGTGTATGCTACATATAGACATTTACAAGGCCATAGGCGATCACAACTGTCTGGAGATGGACAATCATCTACCCACAGAATGGATTTTCTGTCTTCACCTACTGCGTGTTCTCTGCATTTTGCAAAGGAGAACTGGAAATTCTTAGTAGACAGAGGTAGAGAAATGGATAGGAGTGGTAAGGAAGGTGATGTCACATTGCATGAAAAGAAATTTATTTGTGTGAAGTTGGAGGATGTTCACGGTCTGCTTCAGATTTAAAACATTTGCAATGATCCTCAATTTCAGTACAGTTTATGATCCCCCCCCCCCACTAACATTGTAAGTATGAGAACAGTAAACTTCATCAAGGCATAAATGATTTTCTAAAAGATCTTTTCAAAATATTGCACGATCAAGCAAATGTTGCAATTTAACATAATATCGGGCACTTTGTTGAATGACTAATGGCATTGCCTAAGCATAAAATCATTGCACTCTTAAAGCCAAAATGTAGAAGAATGTCTTGTCATTGGTGAGATCATAGTTTTTGTAGTCCAAATTAAGTAGTGTTCATTTTCTTTTTGTCAAGTCATGTTCTAGTAACCATACTGTGCATTATACCCAGTGATTATCTAAACACTTGACAGATTGTGGGCTGTTAATTTGTATGTAAAAGACAGTGATTGCCATTGCAGAAATAGAATTCAGCTAAACACGAAATGTCAAAATTAACTTTTTTGGGGTAGCATTCTTGCTTGATTTATTTTAGCAAGGCAATTCTGTACCTTTTCATGCTAAGCATATACTTTTTAGACCAAACTTTTTTGGGGGGAGGGGAAGGGGGAAAATATATATTTATCTCTATCTGTCTATCTGTCTGTCTATCTATCTATCTATCTATCCATCCATCCATCCATCCATCCATCCATCCATCCATCCATCCATCCATCTATCTATCTATCTATCTATCTATCTATCTATCTATCTATCTATCTAGCTGAATTTGTCATCTTCAGAAGAATGAAGCAATTGTCCTTTCTAATGAACTTTTGTATTTCTTGTCCTTGGAGATTCTCAGTCATTCAGGTCATGGTTGTCACAAAGGTGCTTTTTCAAGAGGCAATTGGACTTTTGAAGTCCATTTTGAAGAGATTTCGCTTCTCAGCCAAGAAGCTTCTTCAGCTCTGAGAAGCCTCAGAGCTGAAGACAAGCCTCAGAGCTGAAGAAGCTTCTTGGAGGAGAGGCAAAACATCCTCAAAGGGAAACCAGAAAGTCCAGTTGTCTCTTGAAAAAGCACTTTTGAACCTCTTGCAAATTGTAAAGCCCAAATAGATATCATAAGATGATGCAACGTATAGGCCTCTCTGAGAAATTGGTAGAAAAATGAATTACACGTTGAGAGAGGAGTGGAGATTATTGATGGTGGGTAAAAAGCTACTAAATGTACAGTTCGTCTTAAAAGAACTCTTTCCCAAATCACTGCAGTGATTCACTTAGCAACCATGACAAAAAAGATTGTAACATGGGGGTGACTCACTTAACAGCCCTCTTGCTTAACAACAGAAACTCTAGTCTCTGTTGTGGTCACAAGGTACAGACCAGCTTAGTTTACAGTATATGAAAAAGCCACCCAGCTGGCTTTTTCTATAAGAAGTTGGATTGCATGCACAAGAACACACAGTGTTCTGAAGAGAAAGTACTAACTATCCCTGTGATTGAAACTTCTAGCACAGTATTACAAGGAAGGGTTGATGAGAAGAATGCCAAGAAAAAAAAAATGGATGAATGCATGTTGGAGCACAATCTACATTTGTCATGTATGCTTATCTTTCTTTTGAAGCCCAGTCTATCTAGCTTAGGCCCATTGTGTTAAAAGCCTTAGTCCTGTTGTGTTACAAGCATCATAAAAGAACTTTGCTTTGACATAATTTTATCCTGGCCCAGTATTTCTTGCAAGATTTGTTATAAGGGGGGAGGGGGAGATGTTCAGGTAGAGAAGTTTATAAGTATTACACCAAGAGCAAGGAAGGGCTAAATGCCAAAAGAGGTTTCCAGAAATCCTTCATGCAAAATGCTTTTAAAGGAAAACATGGTGCATTAAAAGCTTCTTCTGAGCATCTTTTCGATTTCTGCTTCTTAAAAGCCAGAGTGGAAAGGCTGCTATGAAATGTTAGCCTGAACCACTGGATGCTGACAGCAAAATAAACATTTTGAATATCCTATTTGGCATTGGGATTTCTTGCTCCAAGTAGCCTTTAAATCTTAGGTGCCATTCTTGAATCAGCAACCCTATGTTTCAAGGTGTTTTTTTTTCAAAAAAGGAATTTATCTACAAGTTTGATAAAGAGGAGGACAATACTGTGGCTTTTGGGGGTGGGTGGGTGTCTGTTTCAATCTATTTCTATGTTGTAAGGGTTTGATTTATTCTGAAAGACTAAATGCATCTCTTTCCTGTCTATAACCAGTACAATCTAGTAACAGATATCATTCTCACCCCGCCTCTTGTGAGCAGGTGGCTCCGTTTGTTATATGTTATTAAATATGTGTCTCTGAGCAGGTGGCTGTGCACTTTCTAAGATGTGGCTGGCAAAAATACATTGGAGACTTTGTGTTGCTATGAAACTTATTAAGGGAGGGGCCTAGAACCAGACTAAAATAATAATAATATCTGTGAACTCGTGACCATCTTGTTACTGTTGTAGCTTTCGACATTGCTTGAGAAGAATTCAGCAGCTAGGTGGGTGGGAGAGATTGTTTCGCCAACTACACAATGGTAGGCAACAAAGGCGTCAATTTAATTGTTCCCTCCTTTGATGGCAAGTGTAATTTATTCTGTGTTTACCTACATGACTCCCAATTGTGAAATGTGACCCAGATTTCATGTGCTCTCCAAACTTTCATTAGGCAAGAATGACACACTTATCATTAGAGCACACTAATTAAAGGAGAAAATGACATTTCAAAATCACATTGCTCCCTGGTGCTTTAATGAAGTACTACCTGGTTTATTTTTGTCTTAATGAACTAAGATACGGGGTCTTTTTTGTACTTGGATACATTTATCAAAAGGCAAAGCTCCCTTTCCCTGGATTTGTGTAACTAGCACATTTGAAAATATGTGGCGGGTGGGTGGATTGTTTTTTCGGCTTCCCATGAGGGCAGAAGTTGGACTTTCCATGATTTTTAGGAATGAGCACATGTTCATTTTGTGTTGCCTAGAAGTCAAAGTTCAAAGTCCATCCTACGTGAGGAAGAAGGGAGAACTTTGGAGAAAGAATGGGAAACAGCAGTGAGAACTTTGGGGAAGCACAACTTCTGAAAAGTGTGGCACTAGCAGGATGATGGATGTCACCAATGTACATATTGTTCTAACATGTCTATGAAATATTTTACATTTTGACTTTTGATGCATTTTTCCCACTGGGATCTCCAAGAATCAGGGATATGATAAAATAGGACACTATAAGTGTCTGTTGAGATTCTCAGTCATCCAGGTCATGGTTGTCTTGAAGGTACTTTCTTCAAGAGGCAACTGGACTTTCTGGTTTCTCTTTTTTAAAAAATTGATTTTTATTTACAGTTTAAAAAAGAAAAAGGCAACACAGACAACACATATCACACAACAAAACATTCCACAAATAATAACCAACTAGTGGAGAATACGTGTACCCTAAATAGACCCCCCTATTCATAATTACATATAAAAAGATACCCATCCAATGTCCAAAGGACTAAGCCCCATACACCCAAACAAACCAATCAAACAATCAAAAAAATAGATTTAAATAAACATCAAACAAAAGATATTAATACTCATATAAACCCAGTAATGTTATGTATATGTTTCAAAATACCTGTTTAATATTTAAAAGCTAAACCAAGTGTGATGGCCTAAAGGTCACCATATTAATTTCTTCAACATGATCTTGTTGTTGTTGTTAGTTGCGAAGTCGTGTCCGACCCATTGCGACCCCATGTACAATGTTCCTCCAGGCCTTCCTGTCC
>JANHFR010008649.1:7782-21416 GCA_032468015.1 Mimophis mahfalensis | reverse complement strand
GAGCACTTTGTAAGCCGCCCTGAGTCTTCGGAGAAGGGCGGGATATAAATGGGATTAAAAAAAAAAAAAAAAGGAAGATAAGCTGGAAGGAATGTTTACTGGGAATTTCCTTTGCCCTTCCCTGATAAATAGGATATATAACTTCACAGAAAAATTACCCTAAAACAATTGAAGAATGCATTCTGCAGGATCCAGGGTTAGTCATCAGGATCTGAGATTTAGTAGTCCATGCTTTTGGACTCATAAAGTCTATCCTCAGGGAATTTCTCTCTAGCAGAATGTATGGTTTGGACTATTCTATGTACATATGTGGTGCCTGGCTGTGTGTGGCTTTTTAGTTGTTGATTGGCTTGGGGTGTTGATAGCCAGCTATTGTTTCCTTGTGCTGCAAGCCTTTGACTCTAATTTTAATTCAACTTTAATTCAAAGTCATACAACCAGGCACTACATAATACTACACATTGAATAGCCCAAAGTACACACATTCTGCTACAGAAAAAGTCCCCAGGGATGAGCTCTAGTAGAAGTTTGAAAGCTCAAACAATAAACCTCTGGTTCCGATGACCAACCCAGATTGAATCCTGCAACAGTATCCTTGGACATGTATATTTGCTTTCATTAGTGAACACATTTATACTGTTCTGGTTCTAGACTAGAACTATTCTCTAGCTATTGTCCAGAAGAAGAAGTATCATGGAGTGTTCAAACAAGAGCTCCAGGAAGAATGCAGCCTGAGCTAAACTATTGATTAAATTTACGTAGCTGCCCTTCTCACATTTGTTTCTTTCCAGGTTTTTTTTCTGACTTTAGCCAATATTTTCTCCTTCCATCTTTCTTTCGCTTTTATTTCTATGAGACAAAATAGGATGAAATGCAATCAATCAAATAAGCCAACTATAAAGTAGCATGTACTGATTAAATTACATTTTAAAGGATGCTACTTTATCAGGACATCAGCATATTTATGAATGGATAATGACAGAGGCACCCTTGCAATTCTGTCTTTATAAATCATAAACATGATCCATTGATTGAATCACCTGCTTCATACAGGTCATCTACAAAGCTTCTCTTGATCAAACAGGTTTTAGATCATATTCTATTAGCCTTTTAAGTAGTGGACCAGAACAGAATAAAATCAGAGTCCTGATATCTGATGGGACCAAATAAATCTAACATCTGATTGTCCACTAACAGATGTGTTTGCTTCTTTTTTGCCATTGCATATACTTAAAACATTAGTTATGGATGATTGATAAAGCTCTTCCTTCAACACTTACTTTATCTTCAGAGACTGAATGACTGCATTAAACCAGATGTTTTGATGACCATAGCTGTTTCTTTATTTCAAACAATTCTAAGATGACTGTTTCAGAAAATATATGAGCATCAATTGTTTCCCAAACTTCATAATTTAAACAGCAAAAAAATTATTTGGGATAGGAAGTCAGTAGTAAATGAAAAATATTTGTTACCTTACACAGCTGAACTAGCAGCCCAAGTTTGCAAAGTTGATTTATGTTCTTCTGAGTCTGAGCCAATCCTCCATGTCCAAGTCTACTCTCTTCTTTTTTCTCATGCTTTGCCCCTCTCCCAATAGTCAGTCAAATTATCATGCCCACAGAAAATTCATTCGTCACCGAATTGCTTCAGGGTTTTTCTCATTTAAGATTTATTTCTGAAAACTTTGAGAATCCCACCTTCCTGCCAGGTTTTCTCTTACCTACCTCCACAAACAACATATGGCCCAATACAAATGTTTTTATGATCTCCTAACATTGTCCTTCAGATTTAATGTCAAAACCTCAATTGCTTTATAAAACCTGAGATCATTCCTTTCCTGATAAAAATATTAGACAGCTTCTAGGTAACTTTCACAAACTTCTTCCATTCATAGATGACACAGCTGTGTAGAAATTAGTCTCTAAAAATACTTTCACACAACCTGCTTGTTTTCTAGTCACTGTCTGCTTATGTTATGCTCATTCCATCTGCCAATAGATATGAGTCACACATTCGACCTTTCAGTTTCACTTGCGCACATTAATCTCTTCCAATTTCCTGTGAAACAAACACTTTTAACTCTTTAGAGTTGTGTAATCTAACATGTAAAAAAAAAGAATTTGGAAGATATGTGCATGTGTGTGTATGTAGATATGTAGGTAGGTATGTAGGTAAGTAGATAGACAGACAGACATAGATATAGATGATATAGATAATATGGATATGGACATGGATATAGAAATAGATATAAAACAATCTCAAATGGGTTGACAAGTTGGATTCCTTTAGACCCACAGCTAATGCACTGTTGAAAATATTTTTATTAAGGAAAGCTAGAATAGTAAAAAAAAAAAATGATTCAGAAATGTGAAAAATAAATAAATAAAAATAAATACCAGATGATAGAAGTTAACGTGATCCTTATATTTTTTTTTCAACTATTTTCATTTGAAGCAATGGCATAGAAATGAAAATGTCATCATTTTTACTTTAAAAATCACTATTTCACAATTAATGATTAAACACCCTTAATGCGGTTAATATGAGATTGAATTAATACCTAGTTTAAACATTACAATTGGTCCATTTATTTCCTCCCATTAGATACTGTAGAGAGAATCTGACCACTTCTCTGTCTTCTACAACAGGGGTATCAAACTGGCAGCCCACGGGCCAGATGGGTCACACGCAGGCCACGCCCACCCCAGCTCCACAAAGGAAAAAAAAAAACATTGTGATGTGTCATGGCAACATGACGCAGCAAGTTTGACACCTGTGTTCTTTTGTTTCCTTTCTCTGTCTGCAGCTATTACTAAATGGACCATCATTCCACCATGCTTAATGGAAGAACCAGTATTGGAAAAATTATATTTCTTTGACTGTTTTTATAATAGATTCTAAAAGTATAGCACTAAAAAGAGATTCCTCTTGAAATAATTTTCTTTTGACATTTGAAATAAAGTTGAAAGATAGGTGGATTTGTGGGGTTTAATTCAACTTTTACAATAGAATTGGGAAAAAAAGGTTATCTGCTCCAAGATAATTGATTCATCATTTCTGAGGATTGTTTGTGTATCCTTAATATTACTGATATTGTATGGAATAAGACAGCCCACATGCTTAGCATGCTCCTCTGTTCATTAATTCTAATATATATGCTTACAGAGTTTTGCAGTCAGTAACATCATTAAAATTAATGGTGACCAATGCTTGAGAATCTTCAGTGTGTATTTTAAATACTTTTCCTTGGGCTGATTTTCATTTGAATATAATTTCCTGCCTGTCGAATGAGACTTCCACTACACAAATTTAGTATTGTATTTTCTAGTAAAATAGAAAGCTGGAAATGACCTGTTGATTCTAAACATTGTTGACTGGAAGTTTGTTTCAGTTATTGCCAACTAGTATGATGCATTTATGATTTACTTAAAATATTTGCAAGATTTTTTCTACAAACGTTATTGTGATAGCATACAAAACCCAAACAAATGAACAATTCAAGCAACTATCCAAATTTGCTAAATTAAACTAATAGCACAGAATAATTTCAGTAGGATCATTAGAATCAAATATATATCAAAATTTACAGTATAATCGATAGACCACTGAACTACTGTTAAAATACATTGCCAGGGTTGTAATCTGTATCTCTTTGTTATTTGTTTATTTTCTTTGGTCTTTGTTTATGCGATGGCTAATATCCCAGTAGATGTAACTAGCCACATGTTAAGATTTTTCTACACCTGTAATATATTTTCTTTAAATTAATCTCTTTTCTGTTACCATTACAACACCTGCTTTACTAATCGTTGTTCATTAGAATGCAGGATTGCTTAGGAATGCTCAGGCACACATGCCAAGGATTTCAACCTTCAACAAAATTAACTTTTATTGACAATGTATTTTAACAGTGAGAGCTTATGTTATTTTAACTTCTGTATATCCTCTTAGAACAGTGATAAAGTCTGATTTCTTAATCTTTGAAACATTGCCACAGGTTCGTATTTATTATTTTTCAATATTTTTATTATTGCTCTCTTGCAAGACTAATTACAGACACCACTACATTTAACAATGCATTATCGTTAAGGTTAAAGATTTTTGCTAGGACAAAAAAATGATCCTAAATCATACTTTTCATATTTTCCACGTATTTTTGCTTTTCTTACCTTGCCTTTTTTATCTGAAAGAACAATACAACAACAAGCAACACTCATAGGAAAGGCCAAAAAGTCAAAATGGCAGCGGGAATAGAAGCTCTGCTCTGTTGTAGTTATATATGATGTTGGTGCATGTGAAAAATACATGGGTTCTATAACTTATTTATACAAGCACCAGCTTGTCTTTTTTGATACCTCCCCGATTCTGCTGATACAACAATCCAGCCCATCAATTTCAGTGTGCATAAATACATCTATAATTACTATGGCAACTCAGAATTTCGAATAAAAACTGCAGTGACACTTCAGTTTAACAACCTCAGTAGAATGAAATTGGCATGTGTTCAATAATCTAAATTTCCACAGTATTGTGATTTATTTTAGCACATCATAATACAAATGAGATAAATCACTGTAACATCTCCATTTCAGTGGGCCGTCGTAAATAATAGAACTGCCTCCCCCAATTGGTTCATTAAATGAAGTAAAATAGATAAATTGGCAAAAAGATTACCAATCAAAGGAAGATTATGAATGGGAAACAAGTAGAGAAAGCCACTTGCGTTATATGACTATGTGGGTTCACCTGTTTCTTAATTTAGAGATGATTAAGATATATGCACACAACAGAAACATTATCTCTGAAAAAAATAATGGTTCTTCCCATGTATAAGGAGGTTAATAAATTAATATTTGTGAGAGCTCTGAGACATAACAACTGCAAGAAGAATTATTTCCAAACATGTACCACTATAGAAGCCATACATTAAATAAAAATAATACATAAAGATCATGTACTCAAGCTACGGTGGGGCTCATTGCTGGTTTTAGCTGAAAATTCTCTTTGGGAAATTATCCCTGAAAGCCTTTCCTTTCCTTGGAACTGATACTCAGCAACAATCCAGAAAAGTAACTATAGTATTCATTTTTCATAACTCTGAATGCACAACTAGTGGTTTCTGTTTTGGCCTCTGAGATCTGATTCAGTTTTCAGCCAGCACAACTCTATCCCTGTACTTAACCAGTTTGTCTTTCTCTGTCTTTGAGATTTGTCATGCTCCTAGCTTTGAGTGGTGGCCAATTAATATGTAACCAGAGGAAGCAATAATAAATGGCCTCTTGTTATGCTGATGTGACCTGGATGACCCCATGCAATGCTCAACTTGTTATCAGGGTATGTTTATGCTTTTAAAAAAAACAAAACAAAAAAACAGTTTTCTTTCTGTAATGCTGATTCTTATTCATTCTTTCACACAATAGGTGTCTTTGGACTCCACTGCAGCTGCAGCTGGAATCCAGTTACTCTAATTACATTTCTATTAAACTGGCTGTGCAATTAACAGGACTTTTCAAATGTCAGGATTCCCCATTTCACTATCAGTTCCTTATAATTCAATTTTTCTACTTAAATATTCCATTTATACCACCATCCCTACTCCCAAGTGATGCTAATGAAATAATTTATTATCTGATCAAAGCACTAATTTGTCCCAGAAGACTAAGGGGGTAGCCAATTTTCAAATTATTTCCTTCCTGCTAACACTGTGGGTAGATGAACAAAGTAAAACCAGCTTCATTTATACTGATGGTTTGTGTTGTGAAGAAACCACACATCCTCAGTCTCACTTGGTTCATTAACTTAAAAAAATCTCATTCTATCTCCAAATTGCCCCTCATTCTTCCTCTATAATTACTTACAACCCATAATGCAGGAATATCAAATCCATAGTCTGAACTTGGCAATGAAGCTATCAACACAATCCAAAGTAAGCATACAGCAAGAACAATCCTTCTGCTTAGAATCCATTGTGATGACGCTTTTCTTGTATCTGATGTCTTGACTTAAATTGAAAACTGAATGAAGTATTTCAGTATACTGTATGCCTGATAACATTTCTGGGACAAGAAGATGCAAATATGCATTGTAGATCTGTAGATGTAGATCTGTATTAATAGGTTTTTTAAAATTGTGTTTGTGATGAGACAAACTACTTTTGAGGAGTTTACGGTTCACACCCAAATGGGCTCTCAAATATGGAAGATAAGAGAGGAACACTAATATTTATTATTAGGAATTAGAAACTGCACTTTTCTGGGTGTTTTGCAACAAGTTTTGAAAGAATCAGTGAACAAATAAATCTTATTGAAGCATTTGTTTAGAAAGATAAATCCTCTTGGATGTCCAGTTTGTCAGGATACTTAGATTCTTCTCTCAAAATAATGTTTGGTTCATTTGAGAAAAATAGTTGCCCCAAAGGAAGGATTACACATTAAATGCACTCCCAGTGTGATTGCAATACGCATAAAGACACAGATGCGAGTCAAACACTTTTTTTTTCTCTTAAGTTGGTAATAAACAAGTGTCTCACCCTGCTTGCAGCAGCTTTCCCAATGTGATTGTGACATCTGCTTTGAAGCTCTTTATATCCATCATAGTCATTATTACAGGGGAAGCAGCTGAATATTATTACTTTGGCATTTTGCAATAAAATGTCTAATTTATCATGGTTTAGGATTAAGCACAAAAATAGTATTTTAAAATTATCTTGTTCTCCCCCCCCCCCCCCGAAAAAAAATATGAGGGAAATTTCACCCTCAAATCACCAATTCGCATTCACGCCCGCCCACCCCAAAAATGATATTTACAAGTAACACTTAGCTATAGGAAAAAGTGAAATACAGCACATTTCTCCAATATGCTTGCATGTACTTCTGGAAAACTTCCACCAACCCCAACTCCCTCCCCAGTTATTTTAGAAAAGTGACAAGCATAGCTGAAAAACTTCTTTCTGCGGGGATCATTTTGTATTAAACCTAGATACTTGCTGAAACATCTAAATTGAACAATGAGTGGGTGAGGGAAAAGACAAAATATTTTCATTGCTGAAATCTCTTTACAGTGCCAATAATTATCTCTAGGGTGCTGCCACCTACAGATCAGACTTGTGAGATCATGCTGTGTGCATGCTGTGCCCCCTACTGGGAAAGAAATATGGAAATCAAAAATACTTTTTTTGTTTAGCTATCAGACTGGCTACTTATAGAAAAAAAAATAGTGCAATAGGGATTCATATGTGGGAGCATTTCACACCCAAATGAAGATGCTGACAGAATTCTATTAAGTGAGCAATTAATTTATCACACCGGGCTAACATATTAGAATGGTGGGGCAAAGCACAAAATGTTTCAAGTGTTCATCTGCTTTTAAGGAACAAGCAGGTATATCAAGGCCCATGCCAATTTCTTCTGAGTTCAGAAGAAAGTGAACGTTACTTAGTTGGATAATTAAACCTTTGCAAGAACTCCATATTTTTTCATTATTACTTAACGATTGTTAAGTGAATCACTGCAGCTGTTAATTTAGGAATAGTTGTTATGTGAATCTGGCTTCCTCATTAACTTTGCTTGTCAGAAGTTTGCAAAAGGTGATCACATAACCCCAGGATACTGCAACCATCATAAATATGAGCCAGTTGCCAAGTGTCCAAATTTCGATCACATGACCATGGGGATGCTGCACTGGTCGTAACGGTGAAAAATTGTCATAAGTCACTTTTTTCAGTGAAGTTGTAATGTCAACCAGTCACTAAATGAACTGTTGTAAATTGAGGATTACCTGTACACATACTGTATCCAGTAGTATGCTGGAACCAGCTCATATCAGTTCATGATAATTGATGGTTATTTGTCTGGAGGTTCGTGAATTTTGTGAGCCACCGTGAGCGCAGAACTTCCATGGTGCCTAGTACACTGATTAATTCTTTGACAGTAGCCATGGAGCCAGCAGAGCTGGTTATTAAACATTTACCAATACACAATTGCAAAAGTACCCAAGGTACTTTTTTTTTCAGGAGGCAACTGGACTTTCTGTTTTTTTCTTTGAAGACATTTTGCTTCTCATCCAAGAAACTCATTCAGCTCTGACTGGATGGTGGGGAATGGAAGGATTTATTGTTTAAAAAATGCACCTTTGGGACAACCATAACCTGGATGACTGAGATTTTCCACAGATATCTACCCGAAACTTAGCTCTTCTGGCTAGGGACAGGAAAAATTGAGACAACAAAGCCACCATGCATGGTGCTCTTGTTCTTCTTTCTGATAGGTTCAAAACAGTACAGTTCCCATCTCCTTTCCTAGCTCTCAGCAAGGCTGGGGTGGTAGCAGCTTAATACTGTAAGCTTATAATTGTTCTTCTCTGCTTTGTCCAGTTTTCTTGTTTGTTTGAGTCTTCATTCAGGTGTTTTTCCTCTCAGAACATAAGCTGAAATCTACCAGAACAAGCCCTCCAGCCTATGTAGCCTGTTTTGAATGGGTCTCACATACTCCATCTATCATAAATATCCATTTGTTCCTTCAGACACATGGCACAAGGGGCAAGAGATGTAGGAATCAAACAACTACAAATCAATACATGTACTGGTAACAATATGGTGACATTTCTAGGGCCTCATCACACCTCATTAGATTCACTTTCCAGGACCCCACTAACATTTGTGCTTTTCCTTCCCAGCTCTCCATCTCAGTGCATCGTCTGTCCCTTTACCTGACATTCTAATCTCCTTAGCAACGGTTGCCAGGAGCCATCTATGCAGTCCTGATCCTTGTTTCCACCATTTATTTACATTTATTTAAGTATTGATTCTCCACTTTTCAACACAAATTGCCTTCTCAAAGCAGCTTACAATAGAGCGATGTTTATGTACATCACAAACGTTTTATTAAAGTTGTAAAATGTAAAATCCTCATAAATGAATAACCATAGGACAGCAGCATATGTTTCACTTCAGACAAGCAAAGATAAGGCACACATAATACACCACATTTACCTTATGTCAAGGCCCCTTCTGCTCCTGTTTTCACAGTGTGGGAGCTAGGAATGACTATATTGATTTTAGTTGCTCTCACATTCATGCACAACAGCTCGTTCTTTTCATTAATTTATGAGGCATTGGGAAATTTTGGTAACTTCTTAGCCTAAAAATTAAACCAAATGGAGGACTCAAACACCTATCCTGACCAATTATTATAAACACATCCATACAGTATCTAACAGGAAGAGAGGACTATATCATTTATTTATTTATTTATTTATAATCATATTTATATACCGCCCTTGTACCTTCCTTCCATATTTTTAGCCAATTAGTTGAGGTATACAGTGTGCCTTCTCAAAATGATTCAAGCTGGTATACAATTAAAAACAAAACCAGCTAACATAAAATGTAAATACTATAATACATGGTGAAAACAAAGTAAGCATATAAGTGGTGTCAACTCTTATATTCAAAACTTCCAGCTCAGACTCAGAAAGTACCTTTACTGTCCAAATCCATCTGCTGATCTCCCCCACCACCTCATCAAATTTGTTGTCCTCTATTTTCCCCCCTTTATGAAGAACTTCACAGGGAAGAATTATTTATATAGAGGGAGAAAACCATAAATTCATAGTCCTCCCACACAAGTTGACCAAACTTCTCACATGGATCTCTTGGGAAGCCATTTATACAGTTCTCTCTTTGAACTGCTCAGGTATATCGAAAGCCAGATACAACCGTGTTTTTCAGTCTCAGTAACTTTAATCTGTGCAGACTTCAATTCCCAGAATTCTCAAGCCATCCATGCCAACCATTCAATGTTACAATGGAGTTTTTAAAAGCTACTTACTATATTGAAATTGTATAGCTTCTCTCTGCACTGACATGATCGCACTGACTTGGCAATCAGCTCATATTTATGACTGACTAGCTGATTACCCAGCATTGCCGGGATTTTTTTAAAAAACGAAGTATATTTGCGCTGCCATTCTCCTGCTGGCAGTGGTAGCCCCTCCAGGCGGCGTTTGCAGGTCTTTCTAAGCCTCTTCACCTTTTCCTTACTTGGTGGGGCAGGCTCCTCTGTGGGCATTGTGCCCGTCACTGCTGGGCATTGGTGGTTCTTTTTTTGCCAGTGCTGAGAAGGTCGAGTCCCCTGACAGAAATGACTCCTGACAGAAAGTTCTCTCCTGCTGCGGAGTGTGCCTCCATTTCAAAAGTGTTTGGGGAAAAAAAACAAAAACATTTGGGGCTGTACTGTGCTGTGTTGGTGGGGGTTTTCCCCTTTGCCTCACTTTTTGGGGGGCAAAGACCCCCAAAAGTTGTTCGTGACCCTCCCACCAGTGCCAAGGTATGTATGTGGCAAATGTGGGTGAGATTGGTGCAGGAGTGTAGGTTTGTATAGAGCATATACAAACCCACACTTGTTTTATAGAGAGAGATTGCAGCATCCCACGTGACCATGATATACAATTTTTTTAATTGCTATATTCTGGCAATTTTTGTCAGTTTCTAGCACAAAATGCCCACTCAGAAGAATAGGTTTGTTTAATGACCATGTAATTCACTTAACAACAGTGATTTGCTTAGTGATCATCATGACTCACTTTATGACCATCATAAAAATGGACATAAAATTACACTCAATCATGTGGTACCCCAACTTATGACTGCAATGACACAATCAAAGTTTTGGTCCCAATCATGGCCATAAGTCAAGGACTACCCATACCGGAAGACTCATTCTATAATATGGGTCTTTCTTAGGTGAACCAGAAAGACTGGAGAAGTGGCAATTCTTCATGGAATCATAGCATTACACTCACCCAACTATCATGAAAGGAACCAGACTATGTTGTGTATCAGTGTCAGAACGAGCTGCCTGCTACCCTTAAACCTTCTGTGTGAAATGGACTAAGCCCCTCAAAAGCCCTTTGGGCAGCTAGAAATCAGCAACTGAGAGGCAACTGCCTTTCTAAGACCACTTTACAAATCCCTAAAATAAGTAAAGTTTAAGATTTCTTTAGTCAGTATTGGGGGAGGAAAGCAGTTAACAAAAATGGTTCTTTGTACTTTTGAGATGGGGATTTGTCCGCATGTCTCATTCAAAGGTTGCGTATGTTTTTGGGCTTAGCAACAAGACACTAAGAGCTTTCCTTTTGTTGGGAGATTTCCTTTTCAATTTAACAAAATTGTATTAAACAACATTGGGTGTTTGCAATTGATTTTTTTCACCCACCAGGAACAATAGTGAAATACCAAAATCAATGTTAGCCTTTGTAAACACCTACTACTCCTGTCTGATTGTTTTATAGTGTTACATTAACAGCAGGGGGAGGAAGTCACCTAAACTTTCCACATTTTTTAAAGGCACCAACTCAAATATTATACTCCTGCAAATACTTTTGGATTCCTCAAGCATTTCAACTCCCAGCATCCTTCATATGCATAAAATAAGGTAAAAGGTAAAGGTTCCCCTCACACATATGTGCTAGTCATTCCTGACTCTAGGGGGTGGTGCTCATCTCCATTTCAAAGCTGAAGAGCCAGCACTGTCTGAAATCTCCGTGGTCATGTGGCTGGCATGACTAAATGCCAAAGGCCGATGGAACAATGGTTACCTTCCCACCAAAGGTGGTCCCTATTTTAAAATCCAGAATTTGGAATAGAAGTAATTTTAACCAAGAAATTTACAATAGAAGATGATATCAGAGTTAAAATTGTTGATAAGTGAAACTTTCATTCTTATCTTGAAAACAACGTGATGAAAAACATACATCCAATGTCCATTGAACATTCAGTAATAAACACATATCCTTAAATGTGATGAGAGTGGATTGATTGATCTTGGCAATGATATAATTGTTATTCTATAAAGTTGAATGGTCTCAACCTGTAGCACAAAAAGTTTTTCCCATAGGTGATAGTAGTAAAAGAAAAGATGTTGCGAAATTGTCAAAATAGCACTTGGGTTCTAGACGTATCTACAAATGTCCAGATCTTTAGAGACATAAAGGAAGTACATTTTCAATGGTTCCAAGTATTTCTCCACAGTGCTAAAGCCTGTTTGGTAGTACACAAGAACAATGGCATACTTATTTATGTTTTCATGCAGCTCATCTGTGCATCCTTTTATTCACATATAACCTATACCGTATGTACACAATGCCCCCACATACACAATACACACTTTTTTCTTTTATTTCACCCACCCCTTTTTCTCTTTTTCTGTCTTATGAGCACCTGTACACAGACCTATACAGTTCCATCATTATGTATCCTGAAGTAGAATTTGAGCTGCTAAAGGGTCATTTAGGAGATTTTCAACCTTAGCTCAAACGTTTGCTTCAACTTTATATATCTAAAACACTTAATGTTGGGTTATCCATTCCCTACCAGTTTTTATTTCATATAGTATAAAAGTATTTGTTATTTTTACTGTCCAAAGTATTATCCATAATTTGATAATCAAAGGTACCACAACAACACAAATCAAAGACATTAAGTTTTTCTTGTTCAGCTTTTAGGATGGTCCAGGGTTATATATTATCACTGAGAAGACCATGGGCAATGTTGATGGTAGTCTTCTCTTCAGATTTAAAATTTGATATAGCTGGACCAAAAGAGAAAAAGTGTAGGTGTTCTTTGGTAGTAATGATTAAAAAAAAATAGTTTTAATTGGGGTGTCTTGTTTTTTTTATAATTATGGGCCAAATTATTTAATATTATTTTAATTGTTTTTAATTTTTGTATTTATGTTTTTAACATGGCTGTTAAAACATTTGTTTTTAACATGGCTGTTGTATTTATGTTTTTAACATGGCTGTTTTAACATGGCTCCTGAGTCCTTCGGGAGAAGGGCGGTATAAAAATTTAACAAACAAACAAACAAACAAATAAATAAATAAATAAATATCCAACAAATATCTCTCTATAGTTACACATAAAGCTCTAAATAATGTGTACTTTTGGTTCCAATGCTCATTAATCTATGTCATATATAATATTATTCCAGCTTCCATTGCTGCCACTGTAGCTATGCTGCAAGTATTTCTCCTCCTCCTCACTCACTTCCTTATTCTTCTCTGCAGCTTAAAATGAAAAGAAAAAAATGAACATGAATAGGCCATTTAGGGTACTGACATAATTGTTAAGACAGATAACCACAAACCTGGCAACAAATAAAATATTCTAACTAAAGAACACCGTTATTTGGCTATCAAATGAGAGAGGAAGAACTAATTGATCTTGATGTTAATTTCAAATGCAAGATCAGATTTAGGTATTTCTTTCTTATTTTAAGTTAAACTCATATTCTAATGATAAAATATTTATTTACCAGGAAGCGTGAATACTTCTCCACCCTCATCGCGTCCGCGGAGAACCGTCCGGCCGCCCTGTTCAGGGTCGCCCGCTCTCTCCTTAATCAGAGGGCAGCGGACGACCCTTTGCAAGGACGGGCAGAGGAATTTAGTCAACATCTCGTGGACAAAATCGCTCGGATTCGGGCCGAGTTGGACTCCGACTGGGCAGACTCAGATCGAGAGGAACCAAGTGGTCTTGAGCATGTTATCTGGGAGGAATTCGATCCCGTGACTCCCGAAGATGTGGACAGGATTATGGGAAGGTTGAGCTCCACCACATGTTTACTGGACCC
>JANHFR010008644.1:29070-39337 GCA_032468015.1 Mimophis mahfalensis | reverse complement strand
AGAATAGAATAGAATAGAATAGAATAGAATAGAATAGAATAGAATAGAATAGAATAGAACAGAACTTTATTGTCACTTAAATGTATACTAATCAACATACAATAAAATGAAATTTTCTTGCATTCGGCTCTCAAAAGATAACCATTATGCATATACCCACATACACAAACATATATGATGCAGAGAAACATCACTGAAATTGAAATTGAAATTGAAAATTGAAATTGAATGTATACATATACATGGGGGGAGAAGTCACATGACCCTGGAGTCACAAGTATGAAAAATGCTCATGTCACCCTGTTCTGTGCCATTGTAACTTTGAACAGTCATTAAATGAACTGTTGTAAATTGAGGACTACCCTGTATTGTTGGAGGCTGGCCTGTTGCTTTTCAGCACGTTGCTCTTCTATTGATTAAAAAAAATAAAAAAATAAAGGAACTTTGGTAGGTGTTAATGGCAATATCACTGGTGTTTTTCTTTGTCCTTTCTGAGGGTGCTAACAAAGCACTCCTCCCATTTGCCGCTGAGACCACGAATGTGAGGATGAAGACCTGTGGATGAAGACCTGCACAGCTTCATAAATTATGGCTTTTTTATTTGCATCCCAACATTGGAGCTTTTATTGCAATGTTGCCATACACATTTTAATTGTTTGCCATTGCGTACCTCCTCAGACATCTATTGCATTTTATCTCATAGTTTTTCCCAAAGCAGCACATTCTACATTGGCATTTGCAACATTCCTATGCAGTGAATTAAGCAAAAATCCATCTCTCTCAGTGTAAGACCAATAATCTGTAACAAATTGGGTTATCCAACTGCCTGGTTTCTCTGATATATACTCTGGTTGTATGTAATTGTCCATTATGATAATCATCACTACCATAAATACAGGGAACACGACGTGATGGAGAGCACACTTATAACTTTATTATGTTTCCTTAGAAATATTTTTATCAAAACAATGGGTAGAAAAATACTTTCAAAAATTGCAAAATGTAAAGATTCCATTATTGTCCTGGTTGGTGGGAGAAAGCAGTGACATTACAGGAGAAAAGAAGCATTAATGACTTAATCTTTTAATCTAAAGTGATACAGATTTACAGAACCTTTAAAAATATTGGAATCCTTCTAAAGACAGAGCTATATTGTAAAGCAGGTACATTACAGCTATATTACAGAGACCAAAGTCCTATGTACAAGACTGTGGAAAGCTATTAAACATCCAATGTGTCTTAAACTCAATAAAATGGTCAATCTTAAGATTACACTTTTAAATAGCAATAGCACTTACTTATATACTACTTCACAGTGCTTTACAGCTCTCTCTAATCATTTTACACAGTCAGCAATATTGCCCCCAACAATCTGGGTCCTCATTTTCCCAACCTCAGAAAGATAGACAGCTGAGTCAAACTTGAGCCTGGTGAGATTTGAACTGCTGAACTGCTGGCAATTGGCAAGCGGCAGAATTAGCATGCAATACTGCATTCTAACCACTGCGCCACCACAGTTCATGAACCATGGTGAACACACAAATGCCTGTATGTGTATCTACAAAACTCATACAGAACATTCTTGCACTGCTTAGTAAAGTCTGCACTGCGGCAACCTGATGGAGAAGTACAAAAAGGAGACAAATTGCAAAGAGAAGGGGTCGAGCAAGGCTGAACGCTGTCAAAAATAAATAGTATGAAAAATAGGCTGTTTGCCGCAACTATTTATTTCCTCTCTGCAACCTTCTAGTTCTTTTTCAACCCCCATTGAAAGAATAAAATGAGGTTGGACAGCCCATGAGAAAGGAGAGGAGACAGGAGCAAGAACTGGAAAAAGCTGCTCTTACGTTTTTAAGAGGATGAGCGAAACACCACAGCCAAGAGTGAAGGGGGACATTTTACATTCTATCAACTTCTTTCCGTTGATGCTATCACCTTCCTCACTGTGCTGATGCATAAAAGTAAAGATGCAGAAGTTTCACGCTGAGATTATAAATATTTACAATTATTCGTTTCTTGTTTCCAGATGCCCAAACTAGCTTTTATATTAATAAAGCACATTTCCCATCCTTATGAAGTCAGAGTGGCACATTATAAGAGGGAGAGATCTATAAGACAGGCTCAACGGTGTGTGCAGAATTCTGAATGTCCATTGGGACAGAGAACAAGAAGCCAGGAGAAGAAGAAATAGAAAAGCATGTTCTGGAAAGGACAGGAGCTCTGTATGCTGCAACGTTTTGCAACAGATACCTCTTGCAAGATCGTTATGCCCATTTAGGTCATACAGAGGTGCCCAATTATGAAACATACCAATATTACCATACCATACCATTGGCATATTAACAACATTACCATAGCAATATTACCAATTATGAAACATAGCAATAGCACTTAGATTTATATACCATTTCACAGTGGTTTACAGCCTTCCTCTAAGAGTTTTACAGAATCAATATATTGCTCCCAACAATCTGGGATGGCCAATTACCAACATACCAATATTACCAACATACCAATATTCAATATTGCTTGTTGATTTGGGTGCCAACTCCAAGAAAGGAGTAGAAAAGCTTATTTTCAGGAAAGATTTTAAACCAGGGTAGGCAAACTTAAACCCCAGAGGCACATTCATCATCAAATAGTACTACTACCCATGGCTGTCAAAAAAGACAAAATAACTTTTAACTTTCTGGTGAGACATGGACACAGAAAGGACAGCGGACAGCATTTTGGGGAGAATGGGGGAATTGTTTAAAATACCTTTTTTTAGCATGCTGCAATAAGGCAACATGGACGAGCTAATGGCAGTTATCTTCACATGCCCAGAAATTGGGAGAGAAGAATAGATGCGGCTATGCTCTTTTTACAACAGGCCAAAGGATTCTGCCTTCTGCTTCCTCATCTTCTCTTAGCTGAAAGTTCTGTCCATAGAGTGATTGGTTGATTATTATTACTTAATTTGACCTACTAACCCTTATCCATAGAAGCTCATGTAGTTTGTATCTCAACATTGTATAACAGTATCGCTTTCAACTACATCCTTGGGCCCCAATGCCCTATTCTTTCCAAATTAAGAACAAAAACAGAAGATCCTGATCCCTTGTTCTTGATATGGTTTTGCTGGTTTCATTTTCTCCTTTCTCTTTATCTCCCTACCAACAGTAGCCTTTAGCACACACACACCCCAATTAGTAAGGATACCTCTCATATCTTCATTGTCTATCCTTGATGGAAAACCTCAAGATTTCTGCTCAGAACTGGAAGCTAAAAGTAGACAGCTTAGCATGCAGTTCTCCTTACCATCATGACATTCCCATTTAATGGGTCCTTTTAATGGGTCTGCCTTGGTTCTATAGGAGATGCGTCCAACCCACAGCCCACAAGTTGCATGCAACCCTGGACAGCTAGAAATGCAGCCCCACAAGACTGTAAACTTTTAATATTATGTGGTTTATATATTAACTATAAATTATATATTAACTATATTAATGGCCCAAGACAATTCCTCTTCACTCATTACAACCCAGGCAAGCCAAAAGTTTAAATATCCATGTTCTATACTCTCCGCATGGTATGGACAAGGAGAAGAACTGGTCAGATAGGAGTTACAATTCTGAATTACCTCCACCCTTTTTCTAAATACATGCTCTCTATTTTCTTCTCTTCATGGGAATAAATTCAATTAGAAATAATATTAAAAGAAGGATGAAAGGCAGGTAAAAATGAAATCATCACATCATAGAATGTGATGAAAAAAGATGGCCTTGAGTGACATGATAGAAGTGTTTCGATATCCAAGGGGCTGCCATAAAGAAGAGGGAGTCAAGCTATTCTCCAAAGCACCTGAGGGCAGGACAAGAAGCAATAGATGGAAACTAATCAAGGAGAGAAGCAACCTAGAACTAAGGAGAAATTTCCTGACAGTTAGAACAATTAAACAATGGAACAACAATCCTCCAGAGGTTGTGAATCCTCCAACACTGGGAGTTTTGAAGAAGAGATTGGACAACCATTTGTCTGAAATGGTGTAGGGTTTCCTGCCTGAGCAGGGGATTGGACTAGAAGACCTCCAAGCAGTGGTGGGATTCAAATTTTTTTACTACCAGTTCTTTGGGCGTGGCTTAGTGGGTGTGGCTATGCTGTCATCCAATCAGGGAAAGTATTTGCTGGTGTCAACCAATCAGAGGTGGTTGTCCAAATCAGTCAAAATTATCACTACCGGTTCTCTGGATCTTGTTGGAACTAGCTGAATACCACCTCTACCTCCAATGTCCCTTTCAACTCTCCTCTCCTTTGCTATCCTCCTTGGTTAAGCAAAGCAAAGCCGTTCTGTGGATAGAACATGATATGTTTGACAAATCATTTGAGATAAAAAGGTTTTGAAAAACAGGTATGATCAATGCATGGTTTTCATCTCGATAGGTAAAGTTCAAAGATTGCTAGAGTTGGGCAAATTCAGCCTTCCCTAATCTGGCACCTTCAAGATATATTGGCTAGCTGTGTGGCACATTGTATATTTAATATTTTCATTACTGGGAGTGGAATGTAAATGAAACACTAAATCTTGTCAATTGTCAGTTTTAAGTTTGTAATTGTGATTGTATTATAAGATTTGCAAGGTTTTCTATTGCCTTAAAAATCCTCCCTCCCAAAGACTATAGACCTACAGTACAACAAATTAAATGACCAATTAAAATAATCAGTGTCCCCAAAGATATTTATCTCAGATCATTACCATTTAATTCCAACAGAAGAAAGCACATTAAAAGTTGCTTTAAATCAGTGTTTCCTAACTTCAGCAACTTTAATGCATATGGACTTAACTCCCAGAATTCTCTGGCCAACACTGCCGTGAGGGAATTCTGGGGACTGAAGACCATAAAGTCATTGGGATTGAGAAAAACTGCTCTAAATCTTCCAATTGTACCTAGAGCAGAGAAAAACAAACATCCCTTCTACTTTGGAAATGTTGATGGTTTTCTTCCTCTTCAATCCCTCTATTAGATAAATAGAGCCATGACCCATAATCTGGCATTTATCAAAATTTATTTATCTGGAATTGTACTCATTCATAGCCATAAATGGTTATAAACAGGGAATGGAAAGAACTTGGTATATATTTTTTTTAATGTAGCAAGCCTACATTTATCATCTGATTAAAAACAATTTGTTTATCTCTCTGGGGAAAAAAATCCCATCTATCTCTTAACAAACAACTGCTAAATATAATGATTCAGGATAAAAAAGAAGGCTCTCTGATCATTGTCTGTTAGAGTTCCAAAGCCCATTTTTCATGTTGATTTGTTGTCGCTGATAAGTGATTGCTTGATGGCATACTGCATTTCTTCTGTGTGCTAAGTTGTCTGCAAAATGAACAGAGGACAGCTTGTCACATCAAGAGGAGGACTACAAGGTGAGGCAAAAGTGTATAATCTTTTGCCCTAAGTTTTGACAGTTAATTAGCTCTCCTTCAATTTATACCTTGGTGACAGCTTGGTGAGGGTCAACTGAGACAATTTCAAGGTTAGTCCAACGCAAAATATATGAAAGAATTGGTAGAGAGAGGGCTCTCCGTTACTACCATTAGGACTGATTAAACAGTTTATTCCCTTACCTGATACATAAATAGCACTGAGTTCTTCCCCAGCAATTCTGAATGTGAAGGAAAGGATTGTTTGCGTGAGAAAAGACAATTTGAGACTGGCAATGTCTAGTAAGCCATTTTGCTAGCAAGATACTTATGGGGCCATCAATCTCAAACTAACACACTAGCAAGATATTTCCTAAGCGTTCTCAATTTCAGACAAACTGCCCCATCTGAAAGAAACAGCAATCCTGTTTCCGACTACCAATCCTGGCAAAAGGAAAGCCATTGGGTTATAAAGAGGCTGAAGCAGGTGAATGTCTTAATAAATATTGTGTATCACACTCAATTGTATCAACACAGATGCCAGCAGCACGGTAATGGGAGTCTCTGTCTGAATTCTCTCCTCTGCTTCATGAGCAAGCCACCTACATACCTGCAGCACCAACAATGGGTGAGCTATTCAGTTAATAATTATATTACACAAGGATCATTGTATCTTTGATACAAACCAACAGGATACAAACACCAAGACAATCTGCATAACAATATAACTATCCACGAGATGTTTATGCTTCCCAAAACTTCTGAGTTAGTTCTCAGACCAAGCGTTTTGTGTGTATCAATATACATCTCAAAAAAACATACTGTCAGAAATGTATAATGTTAAGGAACAGTCTGCTGAGAGGGATGTATTCGTCTGTACACTGTATATTCATATTGAAGTATCATACATTTTTAACTGGTTACTTTATCAAGCCAAGCAAAATGACACAAATAGCAGGCACACTTTTGAATCTGAGATTCTTAATCAGTTCAATTGTTATAAAAATGCTTCATATGAAGCAAAACAAATCTAAAAATTAGACCAGATGTTTTGGCCATAAGATGTGCTTTATTTAAATATGAATTTGTTATCAATTTTTTTTTACCAATTTGCAAATTAATGTTGAAATGGGATTTGGGTGATTCATGAATAAATATATTCAAAAATTATCAAAATGAACTTTATTTATTTTATCTTCACCATCTGCAACAATGCCTGAATATTACAACTAGTAGTGGGATTCAAATATTTTTACTATCGGTTCTGTGGGCATGGCTTAGTGGGTGTGGCTATGCTGTCAGCCAATCAGACGTGGGTCTCCAAATCAGTCAAAATTATTGCTGCTGGTTCTCCAGAACCTGTTGAAACTGGCTGAATACTACTTCTGATTACAACCACATGGAATAAAAGTAAGGTGGGTTTACATATGTTTACCTCTAATACAATTTCCCCAGGCTGCACATAGTTGGAAATACAACTCCACACTGGCTGATAATTTCAGTATAGTAATATCAATAAATCTAAAGATCTGAGAATTATTATTATTAACTTATTGGCCATAGACAGATGGGGATCCATTTGGAAAGACCTTAACAATCAGCCTGTCCTACATGACTGGTGTATTCATGCCCTTTAAATCTTTGGAAGTTGAAATGATGTGATTGGCACCTCTAGCAGTGGAACCTGTTTCAATTCATGATGGTCCTATATATGCAATTTCATGAATCTATGTGAATTTCACACTTTATTTTACATGTTGCTCTAAGTGTACAAAGCTAGGAACTGTGCACTGCAGAGAATTAGTTCTGACTGGAACAGCTTGTAAACCTTGCAAATGAAAGAATCAAAAATCAATCCCTGTTAGGAAAGGAAAGGAGAGAATTGGAGCACTTTATCAGCCAAATAAACTACCTTTATCAACCATCCAAAGCCACATTCAATTATACTTGTTTCCCTCTCGGGTTTCCTTACCATTTCATCTGTCTGATAAGTTTCATCTGATATCCTGAGCATAATCCTTGTTTAAAAGGTGATTACTCTTTCACCATACAGAGGTTGCTTGTCACCTTGTGCTCTTATTAAAAACAGAATTTTACAACAGCTTTGTGGAATGTACCCACACACTGAATGTCTTTTGATTGTGGCTGGGAATTTGATAGTGAGCCAGGGACTGTTTCCCACTGAAAAAAAATAAGCCATTTATACTCATCATGAGCTAGGCTCTACTACTGTTCTGAAACAGATTTTGCAACAACTGAGAAATCAGATATTTCCCCAGTGGCATGGTGTAATTTCTACCCAGCTTCCAAGCACCAAAATGGTGGGTTGATTATAATTACAGCAAGGCAAATGCCGTTTCATTAATTGTAGCATTTTTGATCTATATCAGGGTTTGAATTTCATATGCTTCTTTCATCATCTATAGTCTATAATTGGTTTAACAATTTCTGATCTCTCTGCCTGCCTTTCATTTACACTGTTTAATGCAGTGTTCTGACCTTCCATCTCTTCACCTACATAGCATGGCTCTTCACTTTTCATTAAATACCTGATTTTTTTTTAAGGCCGTATGCAATGAAATGCATTTTATATTACTAACCTTTGTTGATGAACATAAAACATAGGCAAGCGGCTTCTGGTTTGGACTTCCAGTGAGACCAGGCAGTGTTCTGCGGAGTTCTGCAACTGTCCACCCAGGTCTGCTGGCCAGAGGACCCCAATGAGGGTCAATGTCACCCTAGTCGAGCAACAAGCTGTGAGGATTAGCCAGATGTAGGGTGTGGGGTTTATTTTACACACACCCCCTGCGTCGGGGCATATATCCTCTTGCCAACAGCCGGACTAGGCAGTGGCCAGAAATGGCCGCCATAGTCGGAACCTCCAGAAAGCCAGACCAGCAACAAGATTTTTAATTTTGAAACAGAGCGGCACTGAATGGCAAAAGAATTAAGTCTCTTTTTGCATAGGGTAAGATTCCATTTCTCTCTTTTATAGTATCATTCTCTTTCACCATAGAATTTTTATTTTATTTTTTCTCTCTTTTTACTTATTATTTTTGTGGAGCAATTTTGTGGCAATGGAAGAAGCCGTGACAGATCTTAGAGTTTTAAGCGCTCAGTTGAAATCTAAACTTCAAGAACTTTTGGATAAGGTCATGTCGCGTGAGACTAAATTCGAGCTACCTATGTCCGAAAAAGAAGAGAACTTACAAAGCCCCCTAGTCAGCCAAGATGGCGGGGATGTGAGCATTGATATGGAGGCTGGATGTACTATTTTTGTTTACAAGCCGTGGATGGAAGAGAAAAAAACCTTATAATGTCTCATAGGCAGACCAATATGGCATAAAGGAACTAAACCCAATGGATTTTCAAAACCGATGGTGGCTGAAGCAGCAGAATGCTATTCCACTTAAAGAACTGGATTTAAAAAGACTAACTTACAATTCTGGCTGGCGTTTTTTCTCCAATTATTATCTCCAAGATGGCGTCAAACTGCCGAAAATTTCTGAACTTATTTTAAAGTATCGGATGAGTTGACAGAGCATGGGGAACCAAAGCCCTATGAGTGAATTTGGCAAATAGAAGGGTTGACTAGAGGGGTTAGTACTTAGAAAAAGACATTATCGAGATGAGGGTTGAATGAGACTTCTGATGGGGAACCTTGGATCTGGATAACTTGGTGAGGCAAGCAGCTGACAATGAGTGAAGATTAACGGACTACGTATAAATGAATTTTTGGTGTTGTCCTTTTCTTTACCCCTTTTTTCCTCCCTTTTATTGTATTGTTTCTGATTTTTTTATTTGTGGGTCAGTTAGTTTAAAATGTTTTGTGTTTATTTTAGGGTCTCTTTCTAGAAGCACATTGATAAATGAAATAAGTGATAAACAGTATTTCCTTTTAGGTGTTTCCTTTTCTTCTTGCCTTTGTTCTTTTTTTTTCTTAGTTGTAATCTATTTGTATATCTATATTTGACTTTGTTGAATGTTAAACTTTACTTGTTTCTTGATTTTGCTTTTTCTTGGCACAAGGTTTAAGCTCAGTAATTGCACTTAATTAGATTTAAATTTGCATAATGCAAGGTGAATACAAAGAATAATTAAGAATGGATGTAATGAAGGGATATTTTTTTGGTAATTTTAATTAACTAAAAGGATTTGTGATCGGGACAAGAAACTAAAACCAGGTTCAAATCAACAGGTATTGCAAGCACTTATAGAGGGCACAAAGTTTGAACTCGGTGTGGGGGTGGGGGTAATTCCTTCGGGCGATCAATAACAATCTTGGAACTTTTTAAAATGGGTGATCAGACTAAGCCAATGGAGGCCCAGAAATTTAATGGTTCAATGACCAATTGACAATATAGAAGGTTATGGGGGCCCCTGGATTTTTTTTTTTTTTAAGAGGGGATTGCTAGCCTGAAGATAGAGCTTTTAATTGGTAGGTGCTGTTTAGAAGAGCCCTGATGAAATTGGCTTTTTAAATTTTTAGATTGATTTTCCTTTGTATTACTTTTTATAGAAGACTGTTTTTGGGATGAATATAGGGGAACTAACACAACAATATTTCTTATCATGGTGGACGTTATTTGATCAAAGTCATACTATGAAATGAATTTGTGATATATTAGAATGACTGTATAACTCACCATATATTAATATTGGTGTAGATTTGAATATTGACATATTTTCTCCCCCTTTCTCTTCCTTTTTATTTGTTACCCCTGACTCTTCCCTCCCTTTGTTCCTATTTGGAGATTATGTAAACAACTTTTCTGATGGCTCTGTGACAACTATTTGTATTCATGATTGGAAGACATATTTGAAAAAATCAATAAAACTTAATAAAAATAAAAAAAT
>JANHFR010008637.1:0-10035 GCA_032468015.1 Mimophis mahfalensis | reverse complement strand
GACAGGAAGGGCATCTGGCCATTAAAACACTCGGCTAGCTCCATTCAGTTGCCCAGACTCCACGCTCTAAGTATGTGCGTTTGTGTATGTGTGTAAAGGTAAAAGTATACACACATACACACACAGAGAGATAAAGAGCAATAAAGATAACCACTGCAAAAGTTACAGTAAACATTTAAGATTTATTTGGTCACCACACCATAATTCAGTTGTGACATCAGTCTACAAACAATTCACTGTGTAGAAGTACATAGGTCTGGTGGTCAGGTAATAAATAAAGGCATGGATGAACTTTTCCCCCAAATCTTCACAGTTATTCAACAGCATCATTCATAGAACTAAGGTTTTATTAAGATCATTGATTAAAAGGAGGCCTATGACACTTCCTTCTCACCAAAATCATCTTTTTTTCTTAAACAAAAGACATAATTTTGCTATACAGATTTTTTAAAAAAACAACTTAATACTTAGGAGATCCAATGTCCAGGTAGGATAATCAAATCACTATACTCAGTGCAGATAAACAGTTATGATCCAGGTATATATATCTATATATAGATATAGATACTATATATTTCTGCTTTCACAACAGGAAATTTTTAAACATGGCACTTGGCAACAAGGATCCAGGGAATCAAGGAAGCAGTTTTAAGTTTCATGCAAAACACAAGAAAGATTAAATATCTTTAAAAGAAGGAGAAGAGAAGTCCATTAAGATAGAATCTAAGCTGCAAAATACAAATTAACAGGTAAGAAAACACATTTCACCTTCATCAACAGGGAAAAAACAACCTTCGGCAAAAAAATAAAGACAGCCAACAAAGCAGCTTTGGAAAGAAACAAAACCCTAATCATATCCCAAAAGGCAAAAGTATGAGATTATTTTAGTACACACTTGCACACCATATTCCAAAACCCAAGACAACTTTAAAAAAAAGAAACCCATTAAATTCAGTAGTTCTGCTCTATTTCTTGGTCAGGCTGAAGTGCCTCAATTGATCACAATAACTGCACAGATGGTTCACAACAAATCTCTACACGACACTCTTGATTTTAACACAAGACTGGAATTCTTGGATGGGGAAAAAACATTCCCTTGAGCTGCCATCATTGTTAATATCCCAGCAAGATTAGGGTTTGTTGTTTAGAATAATTAAAAAATTAAAGTCGGTCTATTTATTGAACAAAAACCATCCCAGGAACGTAAAAATCTTGGCAAAGTGGAATTTTAGCACGTCTAATACTTCTTAACTGTACAAAAGAGGATTAGCTTTGTATATTCTTGCATTATTTAAGGAATGCAAAGCCTACTCATTTTCCTGGCCTGCTCTGGCATCCAGTATTTTCCTTTCACTAGTATCACCATGGGTAGTTCTAACCAGAATTGTACCTAGGATCTGAAGGACAATCCAAGTTAGAATTAACCAGGATCGGCTGACCTTGCAATAAAGGGGAGAAAATAATTATTTGCAGAGGTTGCAACAGTAAGCTGGCATGCATTGCAAAACTATTTTTCCAAACTGTTAGGAATTAACAATAGTGCAAATCCAACCTTAATTCAGCTTGGGGTGGGGAAAACTGGTACCAATTTGGAAACTGATGTAAGGTTTGTAAGAAAAGAATTGCAGCTGGTTTGTTTGAATATTTCACCTCTGTTTCTCTGAATGACAAATCAAATTAAAAACTTTACTACTGCCCATGGCCAACTACAGCCATCAATAATTAACTGCAATGCCTAATTCTTCTCCTGCAACTTACATGTTGAATAAATAGGATGCCAACACCCGTTTTCTACAAAGCAGGGTAGGACTCTAGATGAGCAAAGGTGAAAAAAACCCCTCTATGGTACTATCCACAAGTGAACAGTAGCAAGAAGAAAAATAAAGCAGAGAAAATCCACCCACATTGGTATTTTTATAGAATGAGAAAAATAATTTAAGGTCATCGTCACTGTCAAAACTTTACAAGGAAATGGCAAGAAGAGTCTAGTTCAAGTACGATAGTTTGTGCTCCTATTTAATTTAAATAAAAGAGAATTTTATTTAGCCAAATCTGCACCAAGGCAGCAGGGGCAATATATATATACCTCTATATTCTATTTCAACTATAGCCTTATACAAAACAAAATGCTGTGTATATCAAATCTATTTATACATATACATCTATATATTTTTTCTAGTTCCTGCATCGCCACTAATGGGAAGCGGACTTAAAGGAGGGAGTTAAACAACATTTTCTCAATCCAAGCTGCCTTTTTAAAAAAATTCTGCAAGAATAAAGATGACGAATCTTTATTCCTTTATTTTAAGAATTTGATCCCGGAAGAAAAGCGGTGGTTTTCTGTTTTCTGGAGGATCTTCCTTTGGGAACAATTGGGACTCAGTGGCAACTTTGAAAAAATGTTTTATATTTTTTCTGGAAGGAAGGAGACACTTACCAACTCACAAGCTTTGACAAATCTATAATATTGTTTAGGTCAGAACAGTGTGTGTGTGTGTGTGAGAGATCCAGGCAAATTAATTGCCCACTTCTACAAGCACACAAAAAAGGGAAACAACGACCAGGAAATGCCAACTATTCCAGCAGTTTCCAGTTTTCCCAGGAAATGACTAGCTGTGGAATAGTCAAACCGAAAGAGAGAGTTATGTGTTTTTTGAGGTTAGAAACACATGGGGGGGGAAAGGTTAATTCTTTGAAACTGGCCTTGATGGTTTACTACTTTGCGGGTACACATTTACACCACGAACTTCAAATGGTCACTTGGGCAATTTTTTCGTGGCAACCCAAATTAGCCATTCCACTTTTTAAAAGATGGAACATGATCGTTTCCTCTGTCCTATCTGTTGTGGAGAAAAAAGGGGATTTCGGGCAGATGAAGCACAGATGCTTCTGAAGTTGATAATTTCATGGGATTTATTGCCACGTTAATCCTGAGAAAGATTCCCATATCCCAACTTTTTTCCTTTCCTTTCCTTTCCTTTCCTTTCCTTTCCTTTCCTTTCCTTTCCTTTCCTTTCCTTTCCTTTTTTGCAATCCTTTTTTAATCTGTTGCTGATCGCAGCTGTGGTGTTTTATAACTTGAGGCTGCTTGGGGTTACACTTCTTTTCTCTCTTTTTTTCAGGCAATGCATAATTTCGATAGAAATGTAACTTTTATTCTGAAAAGCCAGCTTCTCTTGTGCCGTTGTGCGCTCCAGGCTGTTCTCCACAGCTAATGTTATCTGACTGACACGCCGTTTCCTCCTCAAGGTCTTTTGCTTCAGTCATGCCAAGGAAGACGAGCCAACGTGGACGGCCAAAAGATTTTGGCAGGAGAGGTTTTGGAAAAGGGGCTCCACTATTTATAGGAAGGTGGACCGTGTGTGTGTGTGTGTGTGTGTGTGTGTGTGTGTGTGTGTGTGTGTGTAGGCTAAAGGGCCCGTTTTTAATAAAACTGATTGGAGGGGGAAAAAATACAGAAGCAGTTTTGATGCTCTTGGTCAACATCCAAAGGATGCAGCATCTTGCTTTCAATATTCAGGGCGAACCATAATCGGGTCTGACTTAAATAATTTCTTGTTTCTTTTGCAATTATATGAAAAAGATGAAACCAGGCACAAAATGAAACGATCACTGAAGGAAAGATGAAAACAAGAAAGAAAGAAAGAAAAAATGATCCTTAGAACTATTCCTCTCTGGTTGGACGCTTCGTGTTTCCTTCCTTCCTTCTTTCCAAAGGTGAAATAGGCGTCCGGTTTATAGAGAATTTTCTCGTTTGAGATGAACCTCTCCCTCGGCCTTTATCAAATCTCCCTCCCTCCTTCCCTCTTATTTTTTTTTCTTTTCTTTTTTTACAAAAGATGTTTCAAACGCTTGGAAAACAGCAGATAAAATTCTACTTGTGGGCGAACCTCTCTGAACGCACAGCTAATCTAATCTTACGAGTTCGTTCAGGTTTCGTTCAGGGTGTGGATGGAGAAGGTACGCGCGAAGACTAAGGGCTGGATGGCGCATACGTCCTTTACCCCAAAGCCTGCCTCGCCGTGGACAAGACGGGGCGGTCTCCCGTCTCCCGCGCGAAGGACTTCCCTGCTAGTCACTGCCTCGGTCCAGATTCTCGATGACGCGGGACAGACGGATGTTCAGCAGCCGGATCTGGCTGTCCAGGTGGTCGATCTTCTCCTCCAAGGTGTTGTGGCTGTTCCTCCTCCAGTAGAAGCTCACGGGGCCCGTCATGAAGTAGACGGCGACCACGAAGCAGAGGGGAAGGACGGCGTGTTCGGGCTCGCTCTCGTATTTCTGGAGGATGTAGACGCAGGAGAGAGCGAAGAGGACGATCCGGATGATCCAGAAGAAGCGCCCGCACAGGACGTGCAACAAATAGAAGAAGAAGCCGAGGAGAAGAGAGACGAACCAATAAGCCAACAAGATGGCGCCGATCAGCAAAAGGGCCCGAGCGGGATTGTTGGCAAGAGCAGTGTGGCTGAAATAATGGGTCAGGTTGGATCCTGGGGGAAAAATAAAATAAATCAAAGCAGAAAACGTCACTCCACCGAGGTAGGAAAACGAGCGTCGACAAATGAAAACAAAAATCGTTTATCGGATTTTAAGGCTGTATTACAGGTAGTCCTTAATGTGACCAGCGTGGTGGCCTAGAAGTGGAGCTCTTGCCTCACAATCGGGAGGCTGTGAGTTCGATCCTAGGTAGAGGGAGATATGTCTCTCTCGACACAATGAGAAAATATCTGCTGAACAAAACTCCGTACTGGGGACAGGAAAGGCATCCGGCCACTAAAACACGCTGCTAGCTGAAGAATAAATATCAAATCATCTGCCGGGAGCTTATATTTTCCCTTTTTGATTTCCAAGCCTTTAATTTCCACATCTTGCCTAATACACCTGTTCAGAACCTCTAAAGTTAATACAAACATGCTAGCTCTATTCAGTTGCACAGACTCCATCCCGCGAGGGATTATGGGGTCGTTAGAAGACAACAATGATGATGATATAGGTAGTCCTTAATATGAGCAGCGTGGTGGCCTAGAGGTAGAGCTTTCACCTCCCAATCAGGAGGTTGTGAGTTTGATTCTAGGGAGCGGCAGATATTTCTCTTTCTGGGCACAATGAGTAAAAAACGGTGAGCACTGTGTAGGCATCAGGAAGGGCATCCGGACTGTAAATGCTCAGCTCCATTCTGTCACCCTGATTCCACCGCGATGCAAGGTCATTTTTAAAAAAAAGGGTTATCCACAACTTACCACCATTCATCTAGCGATGGTTTGAAATTACAACAGCTCTGAAAAGGCGACTTACAAGTAGTCCTCGTATTAATGACAGTTGCAGAGTCCCTAGGTCAAAATTTGGGTGCTTGGTAATGGTCATGTATTTATCCCAGCGCCTCGGGGGGTCACGTGATTGCTATTTGTGACCTTCCCAGTTGGCCTCTGACAAGCAAGGGGTGGGGAAGTCGGATTCGCTTTACAACCAACATGATTTATTCAACAACTGCACTGATTTGCTTAATCAAAGATTGTAAAATCAGCTTCCATGATTTTAGTGCCTGGGAAATTGGGAGGGGGGCGGGTTAGAGAGTGGTGAAAGTTTAGACATAACAACAATCTTCTTCTGAGTCAAGGCCGGGCCATCCTGCACCTGGGATAGGAGTGGTTGAAGGAAAGTCTCCAGTGGGGACGACTGGTGATTGGACCAGGTGATGGACTGATAGGTGCAGGGGATGATGGGTTTTGGATTTTCAGCTACGAAGGGAAAACCTGGAACTTTTGGATTCGGGTTTTCCCAGATGTGCCAACATGACTTCTCTAAATAAATTCTTCCTTGGATGAAATTTGTCTCTGAGTGCTACACGGAGATGGGGAAGTTTCTCTGGAACTCTGTCCTTGAGGACTAACTGGGAACAACCCGCTGCAAAGTCTTTCAATATCCAGCTGTTAATTATCATCTGGTGTGAATCCATGATTTTAACAACCAGGCCTGGTAAGGTTGGGTTTTCTGAGAACTACTGAAACTCAACCTCAAACCCAATCCATTAACTATAAAATATCCATTTTAAATATTTACAAGCAAGTGACCTTTCTCAAATTATTATTTTCCTTATTTGACAGAGGTGAAATGGGGTTGCTCTGTTTCTAGCAGGAGTCCCCAATTCTGTAGCAGCTTTGTTCCTTATGTTTCTCACCATGCACACATCTGAACTAGACTGCGTTGTTTCTCCGTGTCATATAATATATGTGGGTATTTGCATTATTTTAGAGTGATTTGGTGGCTCAGTGGCCAAGACGCTGAGCTTGTCGATCAGAAAGGTCGGCAGTTCAGTGGTTCGAATCCTGAGCGCTGCATAGTTCCTGTTACTCATCCCAGCTTCTGCCAACCTAGCAATTTGAAAGCATGTAAAATGCAAGTAGAAAAATAGGGACCCCCTTTGGTGGGAAGGGAACAGCGTTCTGTGCGCCTTCGGCATTTAGTCACGCCAGCCACATGAGCATGGAGACGTCTTTGGACACCGCTGGCTCTTTGGCTTTGAAAGGGAGATGAGCAGCACCCTCTTGAGTCGGGAACGACTAGCACATATGTGCGAGGGGAACATTGACCTTTACCTTTATGCATCATTTTATATGTATTTGTTTTGTCACATTTATGTAATGCATATTAGAGGTGGAGACCCTTTCAAAGCTGTATGCATCAAAATTTCTTTTTAATCAGTGTACATTCAAAGTGACAATAAACTTGTTCTAAGTTCTCGACAGTGAGGTGGATGGCACATAAATTTAATAAATAAAAAGAAATAAACTCAAAGTAAGCTCGGGGAACATGAGAACCGCCCCGAGTACTGTTTTGCCCACCTACCATCAATTCCAAGGACATCTAGAAGATCTGTCCATATTCTCCAGAATGTATCTACTAGAACGTCCACTCCGTATACAAATCGCTCCGTCAGTCTGGAGAAGAACTGGAAAGGCAAAACATAAAAGACTCCTTTTCATCCTCTAAAATGTTTAAGGGCTTTTAGTGAAAGCAATCCGTTCGTCTAAAGCAGTGGTCTGCAACCTTAGCAACATTTAAAACTTATGGACTTCAGCTCCCAGAATTCCTCAGCCAGCCGGGGATCTACCAGTAGGTTGGACTGGCCTCGCCCCCACAATTAAGAGACAAAGCAACCAAAGGACGCTGCAGGAAGGTATTTATGAATCATATCCTGGATTTTGAACCTGTACTTGCCCAGGGAGAAGTTCCTGTCATGTGCTCCCAATGGTTGAGGAGCTGTGAAGCAGCAAAGAACCGATTGCCAGGAAGGAAAAGAAAGTCCGGGAAAGAATGTCTGGCCAGTGAAGGTTAAGCCAAAAAAGATCTCTTAAATTCTGTGGTCTTCCTTTGCTTTTGGGTAGACTTCCCTTTCCAAATGGAAGGAAAAGTGCCATAGTTGACTCACAGAAAGTCTCGGGTGCAAGAGGGAATACAGGCCCAGAAGGACATCCAAGAGAAGGAAAACAAGCCTTAAAAGTCTTTAGAAATTCTTAGTCCTCCACGTCATGGATGTCCCAAAGGCATTTTTTCAGGAGGTGACTGGACTTTGTTTTTTCTTTGAAGATGTTTTGCTTCTCATCCAAGAAGCTTCTTCAGCTCTGGCTGGATGGTGGGGAATGGAAGGATTTATCTTCCTTGCAGATAGCTGGTCATTTGCATCTTTTTAGAGGGTCACTGAGGCCACTGGAGGTTTATCTGCGTCCTCAGGGTCACCTGAGTGGTGCAAATGGTTCCTGTACTCTGCAATTTTCCCCCTGGAAATCCATTCTTACTCCCACGCCTTCCAAAGGGTGTTCATCCCAAATTGTATGGCTAAAAGTCTGTTGAGATTCTCCATCATCCAGATCATGGATGTCCCAAAGGCGTTTTTTCAGGAGGCAACTGGACTTCCTTGTTTTTTCTTTAAAGACATTTCGCTTCTCATCCAAGAAGCTTCTTCAGCTCTGACTGGAGGATGGGGGAATGGAAGGATTTATATTCCTTGCAGAGAGCTGGAAACACTCCTGTCTGCAAGGAATATCATTCCTTCCACTCCCCCACCATCCAGTCAGAGTTCAAGAAGCTTCTTGGATGAGAAGCGAAACGTCTTCCAAAGAAAAAAACAAGGAAGTCCCATTACCTCCTAAAAATAAACACCTCTGAAAAACCAAGCCTTCCTTGCTACAACTATAACCTTCTTCATGACCCTGACAAAGTTCCTCCAGCCAGAATTTTGTCTCAGCATCTCCTCATGACACTCACTGTGTGTTATTATGGATTAACCTCCCCTCTTATTTGTTCCTTGTTTTTAGCAGCCGTGGGTGACTCATAATGTGCCTTCAAGGAGGTGCTGAGACCATTGACATCCATGTGCTTCTGGTAGAGCGAGCAGCACATCTTTCCCCGTTTCTCCCATGCTTTTCCCAACATCATCATCAGCTCAGTTCTCCAACAGGCGCCTCAACTGGGCCAACCAGAGCACTGAACATCTCCAGATGTCACCACCGTGACCACGTTCACTTTCAGGACCAACACCAACACCATCAGCTCAACGTTCCAGTGGGCACACCAAGCCTCCAGTCATCCCCATCCCCACGTTCACTTTCCAGCAGGCTCATCCCACAACGTGCTCCCCATCATCCTCATCCTCACCACCAACCTAACCCTCATCACTAACACCACCCGCACCACCTTCAGCCCACCTTGTGGGCCCCCAACCGGGTCAACCCAACTTCTGTAGAGATTCCTAATCATTCAGGTCATGGTTGCCCCAAAGGTGCTTTTAGCTATACAATTTGGGGTGAACCCCCTTGGAATGGAGTGGGAGTTGGAATGGATTTCCAGAGACTACAAGAACCATTTGCACCACTCGGGTGACCCAGATGATAGATAAGCCTCCAAGTGGCCTCAAGGACCCTCTAAAAGGATGCAAATGACCAGCTGTCTGCAAGGAAGATAAATCCTTCCATTCCCCACCATCCAGTCAGAGCTGAAGAAGCTTCTTGGAGGAGAAGCAAAATGTCTTCAAAAGAAAAAACAAGGAAGTCCAGTTGCCTCCTGAAAAAACTTACCTTTGGGACAACCATGACCTGGATGATGGTCGTCCCAAAGGTGTTTCCTAAAATTGCATAGCTAAAAGTCTATAGAGATGGTGGGGCATCTCTACAGACTTTTCGCTATGCAGTTTGGGATTGAAACCCTTTGAATGGAGTGGGGCCGCTTGCACCATTCAGGTGACCCCAGGACACAGAGAAACGGAACGGCTCTTTAAAAGGATGCAAATGACCAGCTGTCTGCAAGGAGTATAAATCCTTCCCCACCATCCAGTCAGAGCTGAAGAAGATTCTTGGAGGAGAAGCAAAACGTCTTCAAAGAAAAAAGCAAGCAAGTCCAGTTGCCTCCTGAAAAGACCCCTTTGGGGTGGGACCCCCCAACATCTCTGGTTTGCCTGACAGAACATTATGTTTACTTTCCGGCCAGACCCCCATCCTCCTCATCCTCCTTCCCTGCCCCAACCTTCAGATCACCTTGTGGCCACCCCTCCCCGGGAGTCAACCTCTCTGCTCCTCCCTCCCACCCTGTTCGCTTCTCAAAAGCCATCCTCATCCTCATCTCCAGCATCAGGTCACCTTGTGGGCCCCCCAACCGGGTCAAGCGGGACACTCCCCCCCCCAATATCTTTGGTCAGGACCCCTCCAACCTGGCCGCCTTGGCCAAAGTCGGAGCCTCCCTTCTGAAACAGCGCCCCCAACCCCTGCGCTCCCCGCGGCGCCCCCCGACCCGCACCGTCCGGGCGCCGCTCACCTTCTGCAGGGCGCGCACGTTCTCCTCGCCCAGGAGGCCGCTGGCGCCCTGGTAGACGCCGCTGGCGGCTCTGCGGAGGCTGTTCTGCTTGTCGGCGCCCCGCGAGCCCCGCGCCCCCCGCGCCCCCGGCCCGGCCAGCAGCAGCAGCAGCAGCAGCGAGAGCAGCAGCAGCGCGCCCCGCACCCCGCTCCGGCTCGCCATGGCGCTGCTCGTGCGCTCCAGCCGGGCGCG
>JANHFR010008636.1:296176-306337 GCA_032468015.1 Mimophis mahfalensis | reverse complement strand
GAGAGAGGGGGGGGGGGAGAGAGAGAGAGGGAGAGAGAGAGGGAGGAGAAAATGATTGAAGGAGAGAATGAGAGAGAGGGCAAAGAGAGGGACACAAATGAGAGAGAGAAGGGGGAGAGAAAGAACAAAAATAAAAAGAAAGAGAGAAAAAGAGAGGGGGAGAGGAAAAAGAGAGAAAAATATAAATGAGAGGGAGGGAGGGGGAGGGAGAGAGAGAGAACCCATTTTCCACAGAAAACACCAGGAGCCACAAAACCTGGCAAGGCATGGCGGGGGTGGTGGTCATGTGACTGGGTGGGAGTGATATTGCATTGGCCACACCCACCCAGGCTTTGTGCTCCCGGTGTTTTCTTTTCTGTGGGAAATGGGTCCAAATGGCTCTTTGAGTGTTTAAGGTTGCAGACCCCTGTTCTAATCTGTGTATCTTCAATTAAATGAAAACAGGTCTAGCCAGAGTTGCATTTCCCTTTTGGTCTAAAATACCACCTCAACTAACGATTTAGAAAACCCAATGAAACTAAGATGAGACTTCCTTTCCCATATTGTGAAAATGTCTTATTATTATTCAGATGGTTAGAGTGGGGAAAAAATCTGGTAGGACAATTGGAATATGTAAAATCATGGATAGGAGCTGAATCTGTCCATTTCTGTCCCTCTTCTACCACCACCACCCCATCCACTGAGTATGAAGACAGAATGAAAAAAAAAAAAAATAGCCAGAGAGATGGAATGCATAGAGAGTCCTGTTTTCATGGGGCCCCTTTGGAAACTTGTCCTGGAAATAGATAGTGAAGTAAACAATTAATCCTCCAATAAGTAAGACAGTGGGAAGTAAGTTGATCATGAGGATTTAATTTAGCTTAATAAGGAAACTTGCATATTTTTTTAAAGGAACTCCTTTACAATAAATCAGCTATATGAATTAAATGAGTTCTTGTGTTAAACCTTCATTTTTGACCCATTCATGTATAATATACAAACAGGCCAACTTAAGTCAGGTTTCAATTAGTCCATGTTTCTTGGCTTCCACACAGTGGATCATAAAGATCTAGCTCACCTGGGCCCATTTGGCTTAACTGTACCTAGGTTTCAATGGTCCATGCAGTCTGGCAAAGACAGTTAGCTTTGGACAACTGAAGCTGAGTCCAGATGCCTAAAAGTTGAACACTCAGCATTTTCTCAACCAGTGTAGAAAATACAGCCTTACACTATGCCTGATCTAAGCATAGCTTTAAATAAGAACAAAAGTGTCGTGCCTTTATCCCGCCAACTTTCCCAACACCCTGTCTACCGAAGGGAGGTGGTCCTGGGACCTTCAGCACCCGAAACAATAACCACACCTGTCCCTGTGGCACCTTGGATCATCCTTCCACTCAGACCGGTAAACATCCATTCTCCACCCCATCCTGCTGCTCCATTTAGCCCGATGTCTGTCATCCAACCGTTTTGTGTCCAAGTTACACACCCCTTAGTTAGGTCCCCTATGACTCCCAATCGACCGTTCTCCCCTCCCCCGATCCTCCATTGGCAAGACTTCCCTCCTCTTCGTTGGCCCGGTAGACTGCCCTGGGACATATATCCGGACAGTTGAGATGAGGCATAGGTGGGGAGGGGGCGCATGCTCGGTTGCCCGGTGGATTGATCCAGGCAGGTCCAGATACCCCAAAGTTTCTAGATTTGAGGGGCACGTGACCGACCACGTGGGAATGAAACCAGTCGGGCGTTTCCCCTTCCTCAGAACTGACTCAAATCCCGAACGGGATGGTCGCTTTCTATCCCTGTTGGGTGCTCATCCGTTCTCCTCTGTTACTTGGCTTCCGAATAAAGTTGCTGTTTCCTGAAAAAAGGAGTCAGTGTGTGGATACAAGGGAATCTGGGAACGAGACGGTACAAGGGAATCTGGGAATGAGATGGGTGTGACAAAAAGCTTCCCTTATGAAATGCACATTACTAGATACGTTTAAAAGGAAACCAGGGAGAATTCTTTCTAAAAAGATTTGCATGTTCTAGCCTGTATGATACCAATATCCACCCTGAAGTATGTCTTCAAAATGGAATTTGTCTCTTTCATTACTCCTAAATCAACATCTGTGGCATTGTATAAAAGAAAGTTAAGAGTGACTGAAGTAATAAGGAAAGGCTGATTAGGCGGAGTGTTATTAATCCAATCTGAGTTTTTATTACTCAGCAGGAATTTTCTGAAGACTTAATATTCTCTCGCATAAAAGGAATAGGGAAGAAAGATTTGAAAATGATTAAAAAATATGATTGGGGGAAAATATTCATTTCAGCCCTGAATGAAAATTGGCAATGAATGAACAACCCATTTTGTCAGGTCCTTAGTAATGCTATTTAAGAACAAACCATAGCAAAGATTAAAATATGCTGAAAACAGATTTGAGGGTTAGGGGAGATGAAAAGAAGTTCTTCAGGTCTCCTATTTTCTAATTAGGTATTTTGAACTGGGAAACAATTTCATTAGGACTAAATTGTCTCTATATCTGAACAGATTAAAGCCATTTCAACAATTGAACAGTCAAATCTCTTCACTAATGGGATTCAGTTTGAAGAACATCCCTTCCTCTCTTTTTTGCACAGAAAACTGGAAAGAGATGTAGAGTAGAGTAGAGTAGAGTAGAGTAGAGTAGAGTAGAGTAGAGTAGAGTAGAGTAGAGTAGAGCAGAATAGAATAACAGAATTAGAGGGGACCTTGGAGGGCTTCTAGTCCAACTCTATGCTTAGACAGGAAACCCTATACCGTTTCAGGCAAATGGTTGTCCAATCTCTTCTTAAAAGCTTTCGGTTTTGGAGCATCCACAACTTCTGGAAGCAATTTGTCTCATTGATTAATGTGTAGTGTTATCATTTAACTCCTGGAATAGACAAATTAATGTTCTAAGGCTAGATCAGCAATTTGTGCTTCTGCATTTTTAGATGAAATCCATCAGTGCTGTACTTACCATATGCACACATGCAGTACATATCTCTACGGGTAGTATGTGTCTTATCAATCTTGAGTCCTCTGCCAGAGGCCTGGGTCTTAGATGGTTCTGCACAGCTGTTCCTGACACTGCACTCATCAAAGAGTTCTGACATTGTTCCTGGGATATGTGGAGCCTGTCTCCCTGGTTAGGCGGCAATCCCTGAGTGGCCCTCCCATCCCTGGGATCAAGTTGGCCTTTACCTTCCACATTCTCTCTAGTTCCTCCTTCAGCTCCTGGAATTTCTGCAGCTTCCCAGTTTCTCCCTCTTCTTGATATTGCTATCACTTGCCACTACTACATCTATCACCACTGCCGTTTTCTTGCCCTCATCTACTGTTTGTTGCATTGTATTACCATGTTTTAGGCAACAGAGCATCTCAGCATGTAAGGAAAAAAAGGGCCATCCAATGTTTTCAAATAGTTTGTTTATATATTGTATACTGTATGCCCCACAATGCTGTTTAAATGAAAATGAGCCCTCTACAGAGTAGTCGATTCCACAGAATGCCACCAGTTCTCTTTTAAGACAGCTGATAGCTTCCACTTTGGCAAACAGGCATTGATCAGAGTCCAACTCCTTATTTCCCTACCTAGAAGACTGGATCAAATGGATGGAGCAAGCATGAATCCTACACGTGGAGTTGCTGACATCACAAAGGATCCTGTCATCCCAAAGGTGCTTTTTCAAGAGGCAACTGGGCTTTCTGGTTTTTCTTTGAAGACGTTTCACTTCTGAGAAATATCTTCAAATTAAAATCAGAAAGACAAATTGCCTCTTGAAAAAGCACCTTTGGGACAACCATGACCTGGATGATTGAGAATCTCCAAAGGATCCTGTCCACCTTCTTGAGGTCTACAGGCTTAAAAATCTCCTAGATGTTTGATGTTCATTTGTTTATATGATGCTGTTTATTTGAAAAAAATATATGATGCACCATCCAAAAAGCTGTGGGCGACTCACATAATCATAAAAAACCTCAACCTTAACCCTAACCCTAACCTTTCGTTAAAAACACAATTTTATTGATTCTAAATTCAATTAAGATCAATCTACAATTAACCTAATTCTTTATATATTTTAATTGGAATTATTTATTAGAATTGGAGTTTTATCAGAGTTTTTATGAGAATGGTTTATAGATATTAAAGTTAAGAAGTTGAGGAAAAAAAGTATAGAGAAAAAACATAAAGATAATAAAAAGAAACTTCCATTTTTACAGCAGTTACAAATAACCTTATTATCTTTTCTTCCTCTTTAAAATTACACTATATAGTTCTTTCCTATCCCATATTCAATCCTTTGTAATTAGCAAATCCAGAAATAACCATTTCATTTTTCCCCCATGTTCAGCTAACATCCACAAAATGTTTCCAGTCTTTTGTAAAAGTACTTATTGTTTTATCCCTGATAAACAGGTCAATTTTGCCATTTCTGTAACTTCTGCTATCTTCACAATCCAATCCTCCATTGTGAGCATTTCACTATTTCTTGTTGAGCATATAATAGTCTTGCTGCAGTTATCACATACGTATACAAAACCAATCTTCCTTAAATCTTTTCTAATAAGAAAATAAGTCTCAACTTTAAAAGTTCTGGTTTTCTAGTCTTCTAAAATTGTTTGTGTCACTGTATGTATTTGTATCCAATAATATTCTTTTTGCTCTTTCACAAGCAGTCTAAAATTAAAATTAAACTGATAACTTCCCAAACCCAATGTCATCCTATGTTCAGTGGAGCAGTACTGTCTTCCCCACCCTATTAAAAGATAATAAAAAAGGGAATCTGACCTCATGTTAGAAAACATGCTTTTCATACAAACAGATGTGTTGCATCTCCTTCACTTCCCAGAGTGGGGATCTATAGAATTCCCCTTCAATCTACACACACAGGTAGGCAGATTCTGCTCAGAGAAGATTGTCCTAAGATGTCAAGAGCCAAAGCCAATTTCAATTGTTTCTGGAAATAGATTGGCAACTAATTCACTACTTTTAAAGCTCAGGAGTTAACCTTCTGAAACAACACTTGCCTGCAGAAGTTTCCTTCAAAGACATCACCAAGAAAGGCCAATCAATCAGAACAGAGCTGGAAGAACCTTTTCAGCATCGAGTGCCCAAACTGGAACATGCAGGCATGTGTGTGTGCCAGAGCACCAGAAAACTGAAGACCAGCTGGCCAGTGCACACATGCCTGTTTCTTGGCCATTTGGGGGGCTGTTTTCAGGCCATTTTTGGTGGGTTGGGGGGCAGTTTTGGGGCCTTTTCCAGGCCTTTTTCAGAATGTTTTTGGCCCATTTTTGGCCTGAAAATGGCTTGAAAAATGGCCCCCAGACTGAAAACAGTCCAAAACAGCCTGGAAAAGACCCCCTAAATGTCCCCAAACTGCCTGTCTTTGGGGCATTTTGGGGGGCATTTTCCGGTGCCCATGAAGATCAGCTGGCTGGCACGCATGTGTGCACCAGAATGCAGAAGAACAGCTGGCGATGGTGCACGTGCCCACTGAGAGGGCTCTGCGTGCCACCTCTGGCACGCGTGCCATAGGTTCATCATCATGGCTCTGTACTATGTCAGGCAAGTGGCTGTCCAGTCTTTTCTTAAAAACCTCTGGTGATGAAGCACCTGCAACTTCTGAAGGCAAGGTGTTCCACTAGTTAATTGTTCTCACTGTTAGGAAGTTTCTTCTTGATTCCAGATTGCTTCTTTCTTTGATTAGTTTCCATCCATTGTTTCTTGCCTTGCCTTGCCTTCTGCTTCTTTGGAAAATAAGTTGACCTCCCTCTTCTTTGTGGCAGCCCCTCAAATATTGGAATACTGCTATCTTGTCACACCTAGTCCTTCTTTTCTCTAGACTGGCCATACTCAATTTTTGCAACCATTCTTCACATGTTTTTGTCTCCAGGACTTTCATCATCTTAATTGCTCTTCTTTGCACTTTTTGCAAAGTCTCAACATCTTTTTTGTAATGTGGCAACCAAAACTGAATGCAGTATTTGAGGTGTGGCCTTATTAAGGATTTATAAAGCAGTATTAATACTTCCAATGATTTTGATTCTATGCCTGTTTACACAACCAAGCATTATATTCGCTTTGTTGGTTGCTGCGGCACATTGCTGGCTCATGTTTAAGTGATCATCCATTAGGCCCAAGGTCCCTCTCATTGAAATAATTGATATAATGTCGTTGAAATAATCAATTCCCAGGTAATCAGCATATAAATGTTTCCTAGATGCCCTGCCTGAAAAATTCTACAACTGGGCCACTGTTTCAAAATGAGTAAAATGTCTTCTGCTCATGGCCATTATCTGTTCCTTTAGAAGTGCTGTGATCCAGAATCCTCAAATGAAAAACCTGATACAGTTCTTTGTGTCAGTTAAGCTCTCTAAGGACTTGTTCTTTATTTTTATATGCTTTCATTTGAAAAGAAGATGAATTTGGGCATACTGTATTTTTTGGAGTATAAGGCGCACTCCCCCGGCCCCCAAAAAAGAGGCTGAAAATTAAGGTGCATCTCATACAATGAAAGTTGCTGAAGCCTCACCTACCAGTTAGCCCCCACCCTTTGGCCTCTGCCTCCCAGCAATTTGTCTTGCAGCAAACAGCCTATTTCAGCTGTTTGCCATTGGATGCCTTCTGACCATCAGCTGTTTCAGGCTGCAGAGATTACCATCACCTATTGCTGCCTCAGCACACCGCATTTTCCAGCTGCAGGGATTGGAATGGGTGGGAAATGGGGTATATGGAGGCAGCAATAGGCGATGGCAATCCCTGCAGCCTGAAACAGTAGATGGTTGGACCAGCCGCCAATCAGCTGCTTGTGCTAATCAGGCTGTGCTGAAACTGAAACTTGCTGTTTGCTGCAAGAAGACAAATTGCTGGGAGGCAGAGGCAATTTTCCCCCACCTTGTTTTCCTCCCCAAAAGATAGGTGCATCTTATACTTCAGAGCATCTTATACTCCCAACAATATGGTATTTAGGAAAAAAAAAATTCTAGAAAGAAAAGTAACACTATATTTTAAAGTCACTTTCCTCAACTTGTCAATCTATGGGCAGGGCAATTTCCTCCACTCTGTGAATCTGTGAAGCCAATTCCAGAGATTTGCCTACCACCAAAGAGTGTTTGTATGTGAAATGTGTACGTGTGATTAGCAATGAGCAGGGAAGGGGAGCTGCTATCTTCTCAGTCTCCTTTAGAGCAAGGATTCTCTAAAGGATTCTGAGAAAGGCAGATGGAAGGGAAACTCTTGATGTAACCGCGCTCTCATTGGTGGATTTGCCCAGATGATGCTAGTTTCTGAACACCATTGACCTCTGCAGGAATAGTGAAAAGGAGGAGGAGGAGGAGGAGGAGGAGGAGGAGGAGGAGGAGGAGGAGGAGGATAGCTTTATCAGGTTCCCAGCCTAAGAAAAGAAAAGATAGGCAAAAAGATTTTATTTATTTGTTGTATGCTTATTTATCAAATAAATACTGCCTATCTCACTCACAGTGAAGATACCAGTTAAGGCTACCAAGATATGAAATACCAAGATTTCTTGTTGCTTGGCTCAAAATGGCACTCTCTCGTTTTGTTTCACTTGCTTGGACTGCTTCTCATTTAAACAAACAAGTGTTGGAGAAAGAGCTAAACTACATGCAAGTAATTGGTTCTGTGAAGTTAATCGATGTGATGGATCTCAGAGGTGCTCCTGGAGAAAAGAAGAAGCTGGGAAGCAGATGCTTGTAAAAATAAACTGTGGTTTATTAAAAGAATAATAAAGAAAATATAAAAGAGTGAGTGGCTAGTTGTGGTTCTTATATGGGTGGGATTACTGCATGTCTACCCCCATAAGAGCATGGTTCCAAACGTGCTGGGCAGTGTGAATAGGTTTTAGAAGGGGTGGAGACCCCTCCTCTTCCTGTGGGTGGCATGGCACTCCATGCCTCCACCTGGTGGGCAGATGAGGGTACTGCCAATCACCGGCACTTATTTATCTAACACAGTGTTTCTCAACCTTGGCAGTTTGAAGATGCATGGACTTCAGCTCCCAGAATTCCCAAGCCAGCAATGCTTCAAACTGCCAAGGTTGAGAAACACTGATCGAACAGGTTCATCTACCTTAGCACTGTCCACAGTGACAAAGTTTATCTGTCTAAGGTTTTAGCCCTAATTCTCAGGCAGCTATCCTTGCCTGGAGATGTCAGGTCTTGAATCTGAAACTATTTGTTTGTTTGTTTGCAACTCAAATGCACTTCCACCCTGAATTTACTTGCCTAGGAGAAGTTCCTCATTTTGAATAGAAAGCTAAGTTGCTTTCCTTCCTGCCCCCTATTTTTGCTCACTTTATGCTGGATAAAAGAGTTTTCACTCTGGCTCTGAATCATTGCTGTTCACCAGAGATACCAGTTGCATTAAAGATCTTTCAATAAATTCCCTTTTTAGCTTCTCTTTGTATCTTGTGCAGTTGCTGGAACCACTCTGTGGTGTTATTAATATCCACCATCAAACAAGAAGAGACCAAAAAACAAAACAAAAAAAAAAACAACCCTTATTTTGGGCAAATATTTAAACTGTAGCTTAGAAATGGTTAGAACTGATCAAGTGCAACAGGATAGAAATAATTCTTTTTTTTTTTAACCCATTCAAATGATTTTCCAGCAAATGACAGTCCTTTTGGAAAGAACTGAATTAAATCTTAAAAGACAGTACCAAATAAGAATTAAAAACCAATCTTCTTAACACTGCTTAGGGGTATAAATCTTGCTGTCAGAAGAGGATATGGCTTGATCAAAGATGCAGGCAGGAGACTGTGGCTTCAACGTCCAGTTACAAACCCTGAACGAGCCTCAACCCACTCCAGCAAAGGAAATCAATGAAAAACATGAATAAGGGGTCTATCATACTCTGCCCAAATGTGAACGGACCTCTCTGAGATTCCAATCTATTGTGTAAACTCCAAATTGACCCATCGATTATTAATTACGCAAGGACGGATTGAAAATGAGAGACAGCACTGTTGATATGTCTAAATGAGGACATGAAATGCAGCCAAGGGGCTACCTGGGATAGAAACATTAGTGGATGGAGAACGATATAATGGAAATGAGGCCTTGCTTTTCCCCAATGCATCCACAAAGAACCATCTTGGCAAGCACTTCCCTTGTTCAGCATAATCATTCTGATTCTGATTTAACATAGATTCCCAATGGGAAGCCACAGGGATTGCTTGAATGCCCAGACATGGGAAGACATATAAATGACCCACAGAAAAATGGTACTGTAGCTTGCCATAATCCTGTTTTGAGCAGAATATTGTATTTGTTCTAGCTTGTCAAAGTATGTGCACTCCCTAAGCGAGACACCTTGATTCTCAGTGGTGGGATTCAAATTTTTTTACTCCCGGTTCTGTGGGTGGGGCTTAGTGGGTGGGGCTATGCTGTTGGCCAATCAGAGGTGGTATTTGCCAGTGTTAGCCAATCAGATGTGGTTCTCTGAATCAGTCAAAATTATTGCTACCAGTTCTCTAGAACCTGTCGAAACTGGCTGAATAACAACTCTGCACTGCACCCAGCCTGATTCATCCTCCCCACTTCCTGAAGAAGTAAGGATGCAAATGAAGACATGATGTTCTGCCTTTATTCTTTCATTGATGAGATGATCTTGGGTGGTGCAGGTGCACATCTGGGGTTCAGACTGTCAGGTTTTAGACTGTTATTGTTCCTTGAATTTTAGCTACTACATTGTAAACTTGTAGTCTTTGAAGTGGTACGGTGGCCTAGAGGTGGATCTCTCACCTCACAATCAGGAGGCTGTGAGTTCAATCACAGGTAAAGGCAGATATTTCTCTCTCTGAGAATATATCTGCTGAACAAAACTCTTCACTGGTAACAGGAAGGGTATCCGGCTAGCTCTGCTAGCTCCATTCAGGTGCCCACACTCCACCCAGCAAGGGATTATGGGGTCATTACATTACAATGATGATTGTAAACTTGCAGTCTTTCTACTGTCTTAGAGCAAAAAGAGGATTTGGCTAGAACTGTTGAAATTATTTGATTCAGTCATTCTTTTGAATAAAGTGCTTCTGGGAAATGTATGTATATAAATTGATCTTTTGATATATATATATATCCCATCTGGAAACCAGCATTCGTGGACAAGAGGGTTCATACATCGCAGACTGGACAAGCAGCTGGACCCAAACAGA
>JANHFR010008636.1:94938-105734 GCA_032468015.1 Mimophis mahfalensis | reverse complement strand
GTGGGTGGGTGCTATACAAACAAACTCTATTCCATGTCCTCAGAGGAACAATCCATGTTTGGGTATGTTTTGCATGTGGGAAGCTGCTTTCCTCCACAGATCTAGTCCCCTCATGGATGCCATTCTGCCTCAGATATAGTAATTAATACTTTTGCCAAATAGATAAGCTAGTATCAGGATAAATTCAGAACAATGTTCTGCTGATTTCAATATTGCAGTCTTCATCAAGGGGCTCCCAACGGTTTTGAAGTCATCAGCACATTCTGACTTTTTAAAGAAAATGTGATGAGTACAGACACAAAACAGTTTCTATAGTGCTAAAAGCAATTCAGAAATATATTCCTTGGACAAAGCACCCACTTCTTTAAAAGACAAACTGGCGATGCCAGGCCAAAGTTTTCCTCCAATCACCCTAACAGATTCCTTCACATAAATTTCAACAACTGTATTTTTCTCTCTTTAGATTATTCTAAGAAACCCACCCACTTATTTTCTCTCTCTACTGCATCTGCAAATATTCAAAGTCACTTACCATGAATTTACAAGCACCCCTCCCCTCCTATATCTGAGCATTTAGTCCATATTCACATTTACCCTCCATTCCTTCTTTTTTCCTTCTTCAGGGGCTGAATTTTCAAGCCATCCTCCCCACTACCACCACCACAACTACCATAGTCCATTGTTTCTTCATTTCTTCCTCCCATCACTGAACTTCCCTCTATCTTGTATGTCCAATTTTCTTTCTGATAGAAAGCAAAGACAAATGTTCCCTAAAGTGAAAGAGCTGTTTTCCCCAGTCCCTTTTCTTTGTAAAGAATACTCTCAGCATGTTGGTAAGATTCTGTTGCTATTCAGATGTACAAGATTTAAATTATGTCATCATCATCATTGGTGTTCTTCTTGGCAGTTCTGTCTACAAAACAAAAAAGAAAAAACCAATGAATATTTCATCCTCAGACATCACATGGTTGACTTAAGACCTAGAAAGTGTTTCACCTTTGTAAAGTTTCTCAGAAGAAAACATACAGCTAAGATCTCAGACTAACACCATAAAAAGGCATTTTATTCTGGAAAAGGCAAAGATAAACTAACAACTAATGTGTTGTTTTGTTTTTTCCAATGGAGCTCAGTTATTTGAAGACAACTTTTATTAAACTGTACCCAAATCTTCTTTCTTTCATTGATATACCACTCTCCATGGAAAGCTGTTAGAATATAGCGGTCCTCTTCTGGTAAGTACAAAATGACTTTCTACAGTTATTCAATTTCCAACACTCATTCAAACATAAATGTTCAGGAAAGGGTTGTATATTTTTTAAAAATGAAATTATCTCAAGGAAGGTGTTGCAACAGAATTTTTACTTTATCAGTAATTTGGGCTTTTCCACCATATGAGGAGAAATAATCATATTTCCAGTTTGTGCAGTTTGTCCTTTTCACGTACAAAAAAAGGAACTGAATCTGCAATTTCTTTTTGCAGACCAAAAGATTTTTATGTTGCTACCTTTTTCTTGACAGAATGATCTGTGCAAAATTACATTCTGATGACAAAAATGTAATGAAATGTACTTGGTCAACAAAATAAAAATGAGAGGTTTGACAAAAATGCATGTTGTTCACTCAAAGGGCTCTATGGAGCCCTTAATTCTATGTTTTTGCCTACAATCTTCTGAAATTGGAGGGAGAGCACTTAAATGTAAGTGGAATCTTATTATACCTTCAATGGTGTGCTCAACTATGCATCCTTACGCCTGAGTAGTTTCATCACTACCAATGGCAGCCAATTTGCCTTGCTCACTAAAGAATGTACCTTTGAAAAGTTTGGCTTGTTGATGTGTGTCTCTATTTTATGTGTTTTGGGCTTCCATGAGGGGCATTTTTTTCTGTTTTGCAAGAAAAGAATCATAGAGAACTTCTGGAGTCCTCCATTTATTTTCTTCATCAAAATTGTTTTCAGTTGTCTCTTTCAGTATTGTCTTTCTTAAAGAATTTCCACCCATCAGGAGGTTCTTGTCCCATTAGTTTCTCCTGCCTTGAAACCCTACTTCATTAACTTATATTTTTTTATATAATACTTCAAATGTGTGTTCAGTTACATTCATGTGTAGCTTTCCTTAAGATCAAGAATTTCTGTACTTTGCCCCTTTGTTCCTGATATTTCCACTTTCTCAACAAAGTTTTCCCTACTTGATTAATACCAAGTCAAGGGTAACTGATTGTCTTCTTCCACTTTCTGAAGAAAAAATTAGCGAGTCAGGAGTTGTGAGGAAGCTTCAGTGACAGCTTAGATAGCTTAGAAAATTGATAGAAGATCTTCCTTCATCAGAAATGTAATGCTATATCGGAGACAAGAGGAGGAATTGTAGACTAGGCAACAGTCAGACAAGAGGCAGGGAAAGAAATGGAGGCATGACAAAAATCTCAGAAGAGATTCACCTGTAGAGGTGAGTGAGGAGAGATGTATTTTTAGACTTGCAATGTTCTGTTAATATAATCTTTCAATAAAGTTAGAAATAGTACCTCTGAATGGACTGCCTCACAAGGCTGAAAGGAAACTACATCTGAATACATGCCTAGGACAATTGAACACAGCTGCCATAATGTGACCACTTCATCTCAAACCCTAATTACAGCTGACCCAACTTGGACATTCTTATTTAGCTGGCTCTCCACCAGCGCTCCTCTCCTGCTACTGGTCCACCAAGGCTCTTCCCCCATGCCTTCATCCCTGGCATTTCACAGAGGGAAAACTTTTCCTAGCCAATTGGCTGCCTGGGACATTTAAACATGCGTCAGGGCAGCCAATCCACATGCCAAGAGGTGGGGGGCCTCAGGGAGGTGGGTGATGCGATGGTTGCTTTTGTGTGTATGCAAGGAGAGAAGATAAAAGCGGCCTGGAGGGCAGTCAGAAGCAGGGCTTTTCCCTTCCCAGTTCCCCCTCCCCTGCTGGCATAATGACAAGTTTAATAATAAGCCAATCTGGCTTTGCCACAGGGCTGCCAAATACTTCAAGGCCAATGTTTACTTCCAAATATTAATGAGAAGAGCAATGTTGAATCAATTGATGCTGATTCACAGTTTCTTCAAATGTCAGATCTTTAATGGGAGAATTACAGGGAGTCAAGGGATGGGGGAAAACTGGCTGGTTTTGAGTGAAGGGTTAGGCCTTAACCGTAACACCCCCTCCAAACCAGCTCTCTCCACAGCCCTCCAGGTGATTTTTGGACACACGCACCCAGAAACACATATGAAGATGCTAAGGCCTTCATACCCAAAAAACTTCAGTGGTGGGTGGAGCCAAGTAAGAATGTCTATGTTGGGTCAGCCATGGTGGGAGCCCTGAAGTGGCCATGTTAAGGCAGCCGTGTTCAGTTTGTCCCGTTCCCCAAGCAGAATGCTTCTGCTTCAGCAGTGAGTTTGTCATGTGTGAAATAAGTAGTGAAAACAGTGAAAACTGACATTCCAAATATCTAGACTAGAACCTTACAGTTCTTTCTAGACATTTCTAAACTAATCCTAGTGATGTTACCTGGTTTTTACTACTATTGCAGTGACAGTAATTCTTGAAAATATTGTAGATGGCTATCTAACAAAAACAAAAAATGTTCACAACTTGGAAGGGTCTAACTTTATCTGCAGCAGAGAACTTTTGTATTGAACATTAAATTCCATGAAAGTCTTTCATATTCCCATACCAAAGCCAACTCATATAACCATTTCTACTTATTGCTTTTGACTAGTTTCATGCATTTAAAGTGACAACCCCCTACAAGCAAAACTCAAGTGTATATGAGGGAAGATTCTAGGTCAGTTTGCTTCTTGCCAGTCTTCGTTCTCTTCTAACCTGCCAATCTTAGTTTTCTTCTTACAGTTTTCTTCTTGTATATATTGATATGGGAGAAAATTCTATCTTGAGTGGAACAATCTATTTCACCCCTTGTTTGGCTGAATAGTATGCAGTTGAGCAAAGCTGCATCATGAAAAGGGAAAAAAATAAGAGACCCACCCCCCAGATTTACTCTTTAGAATTTCCAGTTAAAGACTCCAGTGAAAACAGTAATAATGCTTTATTTAAAATTTTGGAAGGAGTTTGCATGATCTACCTCCCCCAGGGCTCTTGTATCACTCAAGTTTTTCCCAAAACTGCTACCAAATTATGTTTAATGTCCCACAAGTGATATATTATATATGGTTCTTTTTGTTTTGATCATGTTCATTTCTGTTTTCCTACCATCTCACTTCTTGGAGAATAATATCCCGTACACCATTAAAAGGCAGGTGAATTCCATAGCCCAGGAAATGTGGAAACCTGTTTGTAGTTTTACTGGCATCAAAGGAGGCAGCCATTCTGCTAGGTGAATTTTTATTACATTTCATTAGAAAACTTACTTTTTGCTGGATGAATATTTAAGTAAATCAGCATTTAATATTTAAAACCTACCTAACTTTAAACATAATCCTAATAGCAATTGTTTTTCGAAATAGTGTAGGTTTTATTATGAATGTGTCTGTTTTCTGGATGCTCAAGACAGTTTACATATGTACTGTAACAAGTAAAGAAGGCAAATTGTTACATAGGCAAAGGGGATGAAGCAGAACTAGAAAACACTTGGAAAAGGTTCAGGCAGATGCCTCCCTAACTCACTGGACTATAAGAAGGAGGAGGAAGTACAACACAATCAGACTTGCAAGATTGTATTATTATAGCAGTATCAACAAACATGTTTCTAACTTTGTTGTGGAGTTAATTTCCTAATCTGATCGACCTATAAGATGCGACAACATCTCCCTTCATTTTGATTCCAATATACCAATTTTGTGAAATAAGTTGAGCTCAGTTAGTGACTAGTTCAGGGTCACCCATGAATACCCCCAATTAAGTATATAGATCTTAATCTAACTCCTTAACAAGTATATCACTCTAGAATATTTCTAAAATTTGAACTTGTATGTTTAATGAATAACTAAATAAATCCCAGTCAAAACGTTAGTCTGAGTACTTTAGTATGTATGCATAATGTCTTTAGTTTTGGCAACAGGATATTTTAGAATTTACGTACATAGCTTAGTTCACATTTAATAAGAAAACATGGTTTCCTATGATGATGTATTTAATTTTGAAAACAGGTTCCTTTTGTCCTAAAATTCACAGTGAATCAGTCCAAGTATTCCAAAAACTGGAGCTGCCCATCCCATCTTAACTGAATCATATTATGGCTTCTTCTTATTTGCAAGCTATCTTCAATATCAGCAATACAAGTCTATAGATCAAATAAAAAATAATTTTAATTAGCAACAGGCAAGAACCTATCTTATGATTCAATCTGATGAAAGAGAATGTTGCTTCTGAAATTCCTTCAGAGGAATAAAACTATTTGGGTGAAGTTGGCTAGAATATGGGCACTTGTATTTATTTAATTAGGAGGCAGCAAAAGGCCGTGTGCATAAATTCCTCATCTTTATAATATGTCTATAATATGTTTAGTAATCTGTTGTCTCCCTATTGTCCCATGTTTTAGTTAAAACTTAAGAGATGATGTCACAGAGACCTTCTGTGGTCTTTATAATTTTTCAAAATTTCTATTATTAGAAATAATATTAGAACTCACTGGAGGTGAGTTCTAAGTTATTGTTGGAAGATTTTTTTCCCTCCAGAGAAACACAAAGGAACCATCTACCCAATTTCTTTGCCCCAAAATTTGATGGAGACTTATGAAAAGTCATTTGTATTTAAATCCATTAAACATGAATGTGTAAATCGGGCTACAATAAATGCAGTTCAACTATTGGTTGAACCTTTGTCTTTTTAAAAAAATTGCAAAAGGTTTGCATTTGTTATTATAAATTTTCATTCGGCATAGATCTTTTCCTAACTTATACATCTTTGTACAGACTTTGTCTGTTAGCATTATCACTAATATAGGCTTCTCATTTGAAACTCCTCCTTACCCACTGGCTATGAGTTTTTCAGATAAATACTTGTAAACTGTTCAGATTTTAAAGCAGAAACATATTTAACAGCAACAGATTCTGTGAATTATGCCCATTTATGTAATAAGTTCTGGCAGATCACATAATTTTTTCTTGAAAGAAAATCATGGCAGATTTATTTTATAATCTTAAAAACAATTTCTTTTCTCTTGCTGGATATATCCCCAGCAAGAACATTCTGGCATTTTTATTTTCAATGTCAAAAGGTATGCCCATTTATTCAGTGAGGTAAGTTGAATGTGGGGCAGAGAGGAAGCATTTGTATCGTGCGCATTAAAATGGATAATGCATGGTGTTAAGGTTGTTATGCTCCAATAGGATCTGTCTTAGATAAGTAGGGGTGCAGTGAGAAAAGCTTCCTGTAATTAAAGTCTTGTAAGTACCTATTCCTACAAGACACATGCATTCAGTTCAAGATAATGCTCCTGCATTAGGGATGTTCAGTTTTAGGGCAGATGAGCAGTATTTTTATGTAAAAATTATCAAGGTGAACCTATGCATTATACCTATATTTAGATTTCTTTGCATCACTCTGATTTTCAACTTCATAGCAGGATGTTTCATGTGAATATGTCTAAAACAGAGCTTGGCTGAAGGTTTCATTATAGTAATTTCAGATGCTTCCACATAATCTCCCAAACAATTTTAAACCATCACAAAGTTCTTTATAGGTATCCCAAAGTCTATCAGCTTTGAGCTAAACCAAGGTTGGTGTGCTCAGTTGTACTGAAAGCCAAAGGGATTTACTGCAACTTACTTGCTATAATTGTCTCAATAGGATATGTGGCTTACTCTTAATTATCTTTATCCCACCGTCTTATTCATGAGAAATGCTGCATAAGTTGGTAGCTTTAGTCACTAAAAATTTTAGCTGGATTAGGAACAGGGCATGTTTTGAGTTAGTCAATCAGAAAAAGGATTGCTTTTCCATACTCTAATCTATGCCAATGTTTATAGACCGATCAAATAAGTCTTTCATATTTCATTAGATGTGATTTATCAAAAGCTTGTTGAATAAATGGCAACCGACCTGATTCACAGTTACGGTTAAGCCACAAAGCACACTGATTGAGAATATACAACAGTTAAGTTAAAACCAACAAACTACATTATGCAATATGTACTGTTCAATATAAGCCATAACATTCCTGAAGTATACATGATGATGTGCTTTAAAACCGTTTTTAAAGCAGAGAATTGTGTGAGAATTTCTGGGCCAGATATTGTTGAATTAAGAACACTCAACATCTCACAAATGAATTGGATGCTAGGTGGTACAGCTCAACCTTTTGGGACTAAAGGTTTTCCTAATCTGGGTTCACTGCTGGATTTTACTTACGTATATCTGTTATACAGGCAGTTTTGAATGTTTAGCATCATGATGATTGTGTAAGAATCACTGGTCATGTTGATTGTGTAAGAATCACTGGAAATATAACTAAGTCATTGCTGTAAGTATTAAATGTTACATTTATGGACGTCATTTTTTTAAAAAAAATATTTATTTTATTTCCATTTATATGCTGCCCTTCTCCGGAGACTCAGAGCGGCTTACAATACACTTTATAGCAATTGCTGTCATTCTTTGTATAGACCTGCTTATTAGGGCTTTCGGGGGGCCCAAGCGGTGTTTTACAAAGTCAACTTATTGCCCCCAACAATCTGGGTCCTCAGTTTACCTACCTTGGAAGGATGGAAGGCTGAGTCAACCTTGAGCCTGGTGAGATCAGAACTCGCACTAATTGCAGGCAGCTGGCACTAAGTGCAAGCACCGAGGCTTTCTGGAAGTACAACTGGAATCTAGACAATTAATGTTCCACTAATCTGCACTGGGTCCTATGTTGTGGGAAATATGCATCTGACTTGCTTATGAAACCCAGCTGAGTGACTTTGAGCCAGTCACTCCCTGTCAGCCCAACTCACCTCACAGAAGGAGCATTAGATATATTGGCTGCCTTGAGTTATTTATAAAAATAATAAAGGTGGGATATAAATAATAAACAAATACATTTGATGTAAAACCCCCAGAATTTATTTTGCTATGTTAAAAGTTCTTTGAAGTCTTTGCATCACTTCAGAATGACAATGAGATCCTATTTACCCAGATTTTAATGCTATTTTCACTTGCTTGTAAGGCTTTCTTATAATAAATATAACTTCTATGTTTGGAAAGTACAGTGGGAATGGAAAGTCCCAAATAAATGCAATTAGTTGTCACCTGATGCTTGCATTGCTTATAGGTCCATGTTCACCAAACACGTCATAAATGGAATGGAATGAGGAATTTCTGGAGTGAGAAATGGTCCAAGATACCTTCTTGTGGTCTAACCATTAATGATGCCTCTACCAAACCACCTGGCTTTGACCTGCCTGCCTCATTCTGTCTGGTCAAAATTGAGCATAATTAGGTGTAATGCTGGAAGAAAAGCCTCTGCCCTGCATCAGTGGGGACAGAAAGATTCCCCTTGTTGCAGTTATGATCCTGATATGCAAATTATTAAACATATGGTGCAAGCTGTACACTTCCACACCCAGGACAAGCTCCCCTGTAAAACCATCTCCCAGGATTCCGTTTCTCTGCAGTTGCCCCCAAGGCAAACCGTTTTGTTTTGGGGAATAAATACATTTTCCTTCTTTCACAGTGGTCTGGATTTCGTTCTATTTATTCTTGTGCAACCCCCAGCTTGAGCTGAAATCCCAAATTATTCTTCTGACAACCAACCAGGTTTAGCCTTTATGAAGTATTTCACTGTGCAGAGGTGGAAGGATTGGCCTTAAAGTAGCACAAAGTGCCTTGCAAAGGTCAAGGCGGTGTCAATCTAGTTCAAGAAAGCACTTCCCTTTAGCATCTGGACCTTTGGGCATCTGCTGCAGATGGGCAGAAGCCTGTTAATCCATCTCCTCAATTTAGAAGCAGGAACTGTTTCACTTTACAGTATGGCTTCAAAGGGATACTTCATTAAAACCTCTGAAGAGATACACAAATTCACACCAGGTGTCTGAACTCTGGAAATTGGATCTTCCTTTAGGCCTGGTTAGTGAGAACAAACCTATAAAAATGGTCTTTCAGAACTTTTTAAAGTTCTTTTTAAACCAGTGATTTAACAAACTGCAACATGCTCACCCTATGTAAATATTAATTCAGACCTGGCTTTGATTATTTTTTTTTACAAGAGTCACAATGCATTTGTCCTTCCATATGCCCCACTTACAAGAATCCAAGATTTGCTCTTTCCTCAGCAGAGCTGGTTCACTTTCAGCACTTGGCAATCAATCTCGCATGCCATCCTTCTCATTCACTTTCCTTCTATAAAGTGGGTAACAACAAAAGTTTATTCATTTCCAAATATATGACATTTCACCCGTTTCTTATTTATAAAGAAAGCTGTGCACGCTTATCTTCATGAAATATTCACAAGCACAGAATCGAATTTGGGTTATCTTTCCTTTAGGTATATAATTTCTTTGTTTCCTTTTTTTTTTTTTTAAGAATGCTTTGGAAAGTGGGAGAGTCATTGAAGCAGAGCCCAAAAAGACCCAATCTGGAGCAAACTGGTGTGTTCAATCCTCTCTGGATAGTAATTAGTTCAACAGTCTGCATCAGCAAAAGCTATTTTGAAAGGTACTTGCTTCGAAGTGAAGAAAAGTGGTGGTCAAGGTTATGGAGTACAGTTTGTGACTTTTTCTACTTTTCGCAAGGGGGAAAAATTGGCAGACAAAGACACATTATAGCAAAACCCTTGAAGAGATAGAATGCACATTAAGTTTTCATTATTTCCTCCTGCAGAGCCACAGATAAATGTTATAAATACAAAAAGGGAATAAAAGACAAGGCTTAGCTCAAGGAACATTGCAGTGCTGGGAAGACCCAATTGACACTCTAGGGCAGAATTCAGTATCCGAAACATGTTTAGCATTCTAAATAAGCAAACATTTTGGTTTTAAACAAGCATCTAGCACTGATTATTATATAGATCTCATAGAAATAAACATGGAGATTACATTAAGCAGAGTCCAAGATGCCAAATGCACAGTTGAGCTGATCTCTGAATAGAACTGAGTATAATACAAGCATATGAAAGAGAAAATTGGAAGGACAATATATAAAAAAGTGGAAGAAACATAAATGAACAATGCAAAAGTAACAAAGGATGTTTTCTGTTCAGATTTGGCATCCTGTGTAAAACCTGAAATAATTGCATTCATGCTCAACAGAGAGCACTTAAGATTAAAAAATAGAATCTTGCCATGCTATAATATTGCAATGGTGATTTATCTTTAAAATCCTTGTTTTAAAAGTCCAGATGTTAAAACTGTACCCAATTTCTCCTGTTAAATATGTTTTTCTGTGCTTCTTTGATTTGCACTACAACTCCCACCTGGCCCAAGCAATTTGTCATTTTAATCAGAACTGCACAATCATATATTCCCGTGAAAGGGTTCACCAAAAACGTGCAAAAGCATTTTGCTCCCTTTAATTTTTGTGTGGATACGTTTGAAGACACTGTTGTCTCTTTTGAGTCTTTTAGGGAAAAATTAGCTGTAAATGTAATATGGATATTTGCAGGTGGAGGTTTCCAGCAAGTGGAGAATGAACAAGAAGAAACAAGAAGTTTCCAATTGTCACAGCTCAGTGCTATGAATCTTCAAGTTCTCCATGACTGTCAATGACTCTGGAAAATTGTCATATAATTGTACAATTACGGTGCTGCAGCCATGATCTCTGGTGTGCCAAAGACAGGGGACATTCCTCTGCCCTGGTACTTTTAGACCTCTCAGCAGCTTTCGATACCATTGACCATGGT